>VNJV01010878.1:0-21825 GCA_008042635.1 Drosophila nikananu
TTTCTCGTTTTTCTCGAACTGATTCTTCATAACTTCTAACGCCTTGCTGCGGACAAGTTCTAATGAATCTTCTCTTGAGAACGCCAACGACCTGTCTTCGAGCAGATTAAGAGCTCTCAGTAATTTATAAGTGGCACCAGTTGAAATAAAATGCTGTCCAAATATCATATAGTACGGTGATGTCCCTAGGCTGGAGTGAACCGCCGATCTGAGGGCACAGCAAATGCTGCTAAGCTGCTCATCCCAATCCTTCTGATCGCTACACACATACGATCGTATGGCTGCGATGACGGAACGATTTACCCGCTCAGATGCATTTGCTTGCGGCGAGTAAACAGCTGTAAGAGTGTGGGCAATCTTATACTCCCTTAAAAGCTTCTGAAAGGCTTCTGATTTAAATTGAGACCCATTGTCTGAGATAATGGTCTCTGGGACACCGAAAGTATGAAACAGCTCTTGCTGCATATATTTAACTACTACATCAGCTGTCACCTTTTTCACCGCCTTCAGGAAAACAAATTTACTGTAATGATCTAGTACAATAAATATGCCTATATTTCCACTCCTTGACCTGGGATATGGTCCTAAAAAGTCAATATAAAGTTTTTGGAATGGCCTCGCGGATTCAGGAGCTGCTCCCATAGGTGGTCTCAAAGTGCTATTGGGAGCCTTGGTCATCTTACAAGTCTCGCACGACTGAATGTACTCCTTCACATCCTTCACCAGTCTGGGCCAATAATAATACCTCCTTAGCCTCTCTAACGTTTTATGCACCCCTCCATGTGAAGCTAAGGGATCATCATGAGCACTTTTAAGAGTTTCGGGCACCAGGCCCCTAGGAATCCATAGCTTCCAACAAAAACTGTCATGCATCGGGTCTCCTGTCAAATGCTCTGTCTTTTTATAGAGAAATCCCTCCGATACCTTTAAATCCGGAAGACTGCTACCATTAGCTTTAACTTTCTCCACAAGTTCCTTATAGTCAGGATCGTTAAAATGGGTAGACTCCAGATCGACTAACAGTCCGTGACTTGCATCTATGGCCGCAATCTCTTCCTCATTGACCCGTGATAAGGCATCAGGGACTACATTGAGCTTTCCGCTTCTATGTTCAATTTTGAAATTGAAGCCTTGAAGTTTCAACGCCCACCGAGCAAGCCTCGAATTTAAATCAGTCTGCGACATCAGCCACTTGAGCGACGCATGATCGGTGATGACCGTAAAGTCATGCCCTTCCACGTAAGCTCGGAACCGCTTTATGCAGATAATGGCAGCCAAACACTCTTTCTCGCTGACTGTGTATGACTTTTGCGCCTTGTTCAGCTTCTTCGAGACAAAGGCTATTGGGCATTCTTCACCACTTTCAGACTTCTGCACTAACACTCCTCCCACTCCGGAGTTGCTAGCATCGCAATGAATGTAAAATGGCTGGCTGAAGTTTGGGCTACGAAGAACAGGAGCAGAACAAAGCATCTCCTTTAATTTCAAAAACGCTTCTTCTCCTTCCGGAGTCATTGCAAATTTTTGCCTGGGCTTTAAAAGATCCGTCAAAGGTGCCGATACGTCTGCAAAATTGCTGATAAACTTTCGGTACCAACCGACCATCCCGAGAAATCGTCTTAACGCTTTTAAAGACCTTGGCAATGGAAAGTCCGTCATCGCAGATATTTTATCTGGGTCCGTTCGAACTACCCCTTCACCCACAATGTGGCCTAAATATTTAACGCTTTTCATGCAAAATTTGCTCTTCTCCACGTTTAATGTCAAACCAGCGGCCCTTATGTGACTAGAAACGGTGCTGAGTACCCTCAAGTGACCCTCGAAGCTGTCTGAGACGATTAGGAGATCATCCAGATACACAAAAACTTCATTTCTGAGTTCAGCCGGTATTACTTTATCCATCAGCCTAGTCATGGTCTGCGACGCATTCGTCAAACCGAAAGGCATCACCTTGTACTGATACAATGGCTTGCCAGGAATCGTGAATGCGGTTTTGTCGCGCGACTGCGGATCTAGAGGAATTTGCCAATAGGCATCTTTGAGATCCAGGCTAGAGATAAAATTGGCTTTCGGTAGACGACTCAATATCGCATCTATTTGTGGCAAAGGATACGCGTCTTTCTTTGTCACTGCGTTCACCTTTCTGCTGTCGAGGCACAGTCGCACCTTCCCTGGTTTCTGCACCAGCACTACAGGAGAAGACCAAGGGCTATCCGATTCCTCAATGACGCCGAGCTGAATCATACGATTAACTTCCTCGTAGAGCAACTTCTCGACCGCTGGCGAAACAGGAAAGTGTCTCTGTTTTACGGGCTTGGCTTCCCCAACATCTATAGAATGGGAAAGCATGCTGGTTTTTCCCAAACCCAAAACAGCGAAAGAAGGAAACTGATCAATAATTGCCTGCAACTTGGCTCTTTGAATGTCAGACAAGACATGAGCGTCACTGGCCAATTCCTCTATACTCATTTCCGGTGGCAAGAGTCCAAACACGGTCCAAAAATCAATGCCCAAATACAAATCCTGGCTCAGAGAAGGAATAATATATAATTCTAGCTCTTCTATCATCTCCTCGTACTGAACCGGCGTTTTAAATCGGCCTATCACTTTTTGTTTTTGGCCATCGGCTGTATTTATGGTGGTTGCCACCCTCTTAAATGGCACCCTCTGTCTAATCATTTCTTCGGCCAATCTTCCTCCCACGGCACTCATGGACGCACCAGTATCTAAAAGGCCGAGAACTGCTCTATCTAAGAGGCGAACTTCAGCGTACGGGCGTTTATCCTGACTTTTATGTCTGATAGCCTCAATAGTTTTCGCTGCTCGCCAAAAGTTCCTGATTCTTTGTACATTCCGAGAGTAAGTTTTATTTAAATTAGTCATTACGTCCGGTATTGTTTTGTTCTTTAAAATCTGAGGCCAGAAAATCGGCGGATTGCCGTCAGTATCTACCTCTACTTCCTCAAAATGGTTTTTTAATTGACATCTAGGTTCGCTGGCTTTTCTCGGGGAACACACGGCTGCTGTCTGGGTCGTGTGTTCAGCTTTGAGTTTTTTTGACACTTGTGGCAGGATGGTTTGTAGGAATTTGGTGCTCCACAACCATAGCAAAATATTCTTCTTTTCTGCTCACAATCGTGATACCGATGTCCCTCTTTCCTACAGTTCCAGCACACCAATGCAAAAGCATCTACTTCAGCTACTTGATCAGCGTCAGAAAACTCCGTCGCGTCATCCGACAAATACTCCTGAACCAGCTCGGATACCTGCTTTCGAAAAGGAGCTGGCTTTTGGTATCCATAAGTACGCTTAACGTCCTCTAAAAAACCTTCCCTGCGCCGACAGATATCACGAAGCTTTTGAACGGAATCTATGCTTACGTTTAAAAGCTCATGCCTAATTTCCGGACGCAAATTCCGGCGAAGAGTCTCTATCAGATCTTTTTCCGGCATTGGAACCTCTAAGCAGTCCGTTATCTGCACAATGGCATCATAGAAGCAGTCAAAACTCTCTCTCTCTTTCTGCTTTCGGTCCCTAATTGACTCTCTTAGGTCCACATCCGTGCGCGTATCGCGAAACTGCTTGCGCAAAGCTTCTGTAAGCAAATCCCACCGCGAACTATCTGACACTTTGTGAAACCGCCAATAAAACTCTCGTGCCTTCCCTTCGAAGAGCACGCTAGCGTTGCCGCAGACCAAATCAAATCGGGAATTCAGCGTCTGCCGGGTCAACGCCTCCACTCGATATAAGAATTTATCCACACTAAGACCGTCTTGAGCTCCATTAAATCTCAACTTCCAGCTGCTGATGATCTGTCCGACTTTATCCGGACGGCTGCTCAAATCTGAGCTAGAAAAGGCTGAAATGGGCCTATCCGGGGGCTCAATATCACCTAACTCTGACGAAGCTCCAAAGTTTTGGACAGATTCTGCTGATCTTGGTGGCTCCTGTAACTGTGCCGCGAAGTTTGCCTGCATTATTTGCCCCATCTGTTCTGTTAGCTTGGTTAGCATATCATGTTGCAGTGCCTTTATTTGTTGCGCTACTATATTGCTGATCGCTTCTGCGTCAATGCTGCTAACTGCTTGCTTCCCAGAAGCTGGAGTTTTCTGTTTGGCGGAGTCTCCCTTTGTCTTGCAACCAGGACAGCTTCCCTTCGACTTGACCAGAGTGTCCATGCATTCTTTGTGGAATTCATGTCCACATCTTGCACGACCTACTTGCTCCAGTGACAAGGTCTTGTCGCAGAGTGTGCATTTTGTAGACCCCGAAGCTTCCGTCTCCATGACTATTATTAGCACGCTTACAGGCCACAAAAACAAGAAAAATAACTAATACTACTAACTCCTAAAAACTATAATTTAAGATGAAAGTTCCTAAAAATAAGTGATTAAAGAATGTATTAAAGTTCCGAACCCTAAGATCGCTAAGCAATCTATTGGGTTGTCACAAGAAAATGTAGAAATGTATTTAAATATGCAAGGGTTTAAAAATATAGGAAATAATATGATATATAGGTATAAAAACATAAGTCGATAAAATCAATCAAACCAAATATAAATCAAAATCAATAACAAACGTCTGGCCAGCAAGCATAGCAATGCTTGCAATTAAAAATGCACTTATATGCAAACAAAAGGTTTCAGCACAAAAGGGAATTGAGAAAAAAAAAACTGACGAACGTTGCCTATTGCTAATCAGCAATAACAACAACATGAAACGCTTGCCGTGGTCAGACATAAGCATAAGCTTCGCTGTCTGCAGTCCAAGCGGCTGCACTTCTACTCTTTCGTTTTTGTTGGGCCTATGCCTTTCGCCATTATCCGTGGCCTGAGTTTCTCTTCTGAAAGATAAACGCTCAGTAATCCTAATCAAATAATAGCAAAATTAATTAGTCCCAATTGAATTTGTTGTGCCCCTTTTGTCAATGCCTATCATCCGTGGTCAGCTGCCCGCTTCTAAAAGCAAATGCACCTGCTAGTCCTATGCGTCTGATGTGCACTGACTCGGGCTGCACTGTGTAGAGTATACACAAGTCTGTCTACTTCCTATTCCTCTGTTGTCGTCTGCGGCCGGCTAGACGCTTCAAAACTGAGTCATCTTCTTCCGTGTTCCTAAGCTTCCGAGCAACTATGAGTGGAAATAAACATGTTTTTCTAACAGCTGGAGCAACCGTGGCTAAACGACTACCTGTTACCCTTGTCTTAGCCCACCCCTTGGCTGGGAGAAAAATTTAACAATTATTTTTGTGTGTGTGTGTGAGTCACATAAAACCTATATGTGGCCAACACGTTAGGGCGCCAATCTTTGTTATTTTATTATTAATGATCTTATATTATTTATAAATGTAACGAGCCGCTACACAGATAAAAATATTTCAGGCAGGGTGTTAACTCGAGATCTGAGCGCACGCAAGATATTGATCCGGCTTCGGCTCGTCGGCTACGGGAGTGATGGTCTTGCTCCGATCTCGGGATGCCTATATATAACTTTAACAATAGATAACTGCGTGCAAAAACAACAAGCTTTAACCGGGATAGAGAAACACACACACAAATACATAAATGTTAAAGGAAAAGTATTTCCAGTTTGGCTGATCCTTCTCTTCACCTCCCCTGATGTTCTGGAGGCTCTTCTCTTGCCCACCCTACCAATGGTCGCTCATATCCGCAATGCTTATTAGCCTGAGCGACCCCTTTTCACAAGTGCTACCCTACATTACAACACAAAGCTAGCTGCGGCCACTTTTAAGTTCTTCAAAACATTATAAAATTTTATTAAAAGCTAAGAGAAAATGAAATCATATCTTAAACTAAACATTAACACATAAAATAAATCGAATTAGCGAACAATAAAATATAGCGATTAAAACCAAGTATTACATATAATATTTACGGCTAAACATATAGTAATGGAAATTACGAAGATTTTGCGAATAATTTCGTTTGGAACTTGAAAATGGAATGAGACGGCGAATCACAATAGGATAATTTTTCATTAGTAATTTTCATCATTAATATTGTCGCTAAAAAAACATTTCTTTTGCATTGCAAAATTGATAAAACATAAAAGCTTTCCGCTCGACCATAAGCTTATCTATGCTCTCTTCTCTCGGTCTCTCTTTCCCTTCTTTTATTTTAAATTATATGCTCCTTTCTTCATTTAAAGATTTTACTTGTTTTATTTATTTGGAAGAATTTTAACTCTCGTGTTTATACGTTTGCACACTCACCATACTTTCCACATCCACCGATGAAAGCGCTTTCTTCGTTGAAGTGCTAAACTAGGGAGAAAAGAAAATCACGGGCAACAAAATAAGGGCATAAAGGAAGGGGAAGATTAACACTGGAAATTGGACGACGCGCACTTTCTGCTCATTCTTTGACACAAATAATTAGATCCTCATTGGATTTGCCGCACCACAAATGTTTACACCTTATTCTTATTCTAACCTAACCTTAATTTTTAAGATGTTCTTTTGCATATAATTTTCCTTTATGGAAACCTGCCTCTTTTCGCGGCCAAATTCTTCGCGAAGGGGACTCACAATTGGACCATTTTTGGGTCCTTTTCTAAGACTTTTTGGGGTTCATTCCCGATCGGGCGAAGTGCGGGCGGATCGCAGCGGCGACAACAAACGGGCGGCGGAGCAACTCGAGACTAAAACACTCGGCTCAGCCGCAACCTATGCGCTCTCCAGTCCAAGCATAAAAGCTTAATTCCCTATCAGGGCTGCTGTTTGGACCTCGCTCCCGATTTACTGCCTTACGTTAGATTGCGTCTTACGATGGATTAGATGAAAATTGACATTCTCTAGCGGGATTCGTTTAATGTATGGGGTTTTAATTGTACTCCCTTGGCGCTTGCTGCGCGGGTGTAAGACGGTTGCGTCGTGGGCTGGCCCGCTCTTCTCCAGCTGCTTGCTGTTCTCCGAAGATCGGCTGCGTCAACGTCGTTCCCCTTAGATTTGACTGCCCCTCTCCTCTGGGGTCTCCGAGCGATTAAAGCTGCTGCCTATAAGTTTCAACACATAAAACTATCAGCCTGAGCATTCGCTCTTTTTCGGCTTACCTCCAGATCTTATTTCGGCACTGTTTTAAAACTGATATTTCCTCTAGCACTTAGTCGCGAGTACTTCTGATTTTAAATAATAAAGTAGGCTTGGTTCATATAAAACCAACCTCTCTCAACGGCTGCCAAAAAGGAATAGAAGACAATGACGCCGGGAAAGTGGCGGCAAGCCAGTCCGAGAAAGTGGGCGAAATGGAGATAGTTGACGTTAGCCACTGTTACTCTCTTGCATCTACCTGCCTATGCCTATTCTCTGCCCTATCTTGCACTAGTGGCAACACAGCTCCTCGAACTTTGTATGAACAACAGATGGCGCTCATAAGTATCTTTGTTTTTTCCCGAGCAAGCGCTACAATGTTTTGTTAAATTTGCTTCAGTTATTAGAGCTACTACTTCTCATTTCTTTGAAGTATGCTGTAAGAGCAGCTTACCAGTCCGAATGCAGTTGAAAACCTCTTTTTTATTCTATGGCATTTATTCCTTATTTCAGAAAATCGTTTGAATAAAAAATCAAGTACTTTCTTAGAAAGATTTTCAATAATTCCGTAACCATCAGATTGAAATATATGATTTACGTCATCATATACATTTTTAGCTTTATCAGCAAATGAACCTCCTACCTCCTACTGAGCACCACATCTCAAAAATATTTAAGCGTGAAAGTTTGCACTGAATGGCCTATATATACAAGAAAGTACAATATATGCACGAAAACGAACAAACGCAAAATATGGACAAACACAAAAGAGCGAAGTTGCAAAATGTTGTAACTAAAATTAAAAACGTAAACTAAGAAAATATGTATAAGTAATAAAAAAATTAGTTTAATTATAGGGTAAGGCAGGGATCATAACATTTTCTTTCTTTGAAATCAATGTATACACAAAAATTAACCAGTTGGCACTCGGCCACTGCACATTGGTCCAGATTTCGTTTTTTTTATACCATGTACCGCAGGTTAGGTTAGGTTGTGTCGGAAGACCCTCACGGGGCCGCGCATAGGCCAATATGGCCCTTAGCTGTCCGAAAGTTTCTGACTGGACCTAGAGAGGGTTTACGCGATTTTCGAAATCTTGAAGGATCGAGGTGTTTTTCGCGAAGGCAAGTAGTTCACCTGGCTTCTTTCTGGAGGCATCTTCTAGCGATGCCAGAACCGGAGCGCCTAGGTATTTTGTTCTTGCCCTTGCTAGGGCCGGACATTTGCAAATGAGATGCTCCAAGGTTTCAGTTGCCTCGGATTCATCACATTTCCGGCATTTGGCGTTTTCGGTAATACCCAGCTTGACTGTATGTGCTGCAGCTAGGCAGTGACTTGTGAGAATTCCCACTACTAGTCTGCAATATTTCCTTGGAAGATGCAGCACGTAGTGACTGAGTTTTTTGTTGCGCTCCTTGCACATGATTTTTGATGTTTTGCAGGATGTGGAATTTCTCCTCCACCTGCTGTTGGCTCGTGTGTCGGCCCGTCTCTCTAGATCGCTTTGAAGCGTTCTTAGGGAGACAGGAACGTTTTTTATTCTTTCATTCGGCAGTCCTACGCCTTCCTTTGCAAGTTCGTCGGCCGTCTCGTTACCATCGATGCCCTGGTGGCTGGGAACCCAGTAGATCCGCACTGACGTAGTCGTGCTGAGGATATCTAGTGCCTCCCTGCTTGCCAGTACATTTTTGGAACTGACCGCTGACGATTGCATGGATCTTATCGCCGCTTGACTGTCTACGAACAAGTTGACCGCTTCATATGGGCGGTCTATGCTCTGCGCAAGGTACAAAGGTATATTAATTTTGTGCAAATGTATGTAACAGGCAGAAGGATCCATTTCCGACACCATAAAGTATATATATTCTTGATCAGCATCAACAGCCAGTCGATATAGCCATGTCTGTCTGTCTGTCTGTCCGTCTGTCCGTCTGTATGAACGCATAGATCTCAGCAACTATAAGAGCTAGAGCCACCAAATTCGGTTTGTAGGTCGGAATGTTTTGCAAGCAGATCAAGTTTGTTTCAGATTTAAAAATTTCCCTCCCACTCCCCCGCAAATCAATAAAATCAATAAATCAATAAACGCCTAGAGCTCAGCAACTATAAGAGCTAGAGCCACCAAACTCGGTATGCAGGTCGGAATGTTTTGCACGCAGATCAAGTTTGTTTCAGTTTTAAAAATTTCCCTCCCTCTCCCCCGCAAATCAATAAAAACGTTTTGCAGCCGCAAATATTACCATATTTCTTTCTTTTTGTGCATAGGCATGCATATGTAGAACATGTATCAATACCGAAAATCTGGTAAAGATCCGGTGAAAGACACAAAAGTTATTCACTTATCAGTGTGTTATCTATTTGACAGCTAGCAACAGGAGCATTCCAAAAAACAACAACAAAACTGATGAGCGCAAGAAACTAACTCCCGTGCGCAAAAAAGAGAGAGGGGTTATCTCTATCACCGTCTTGCACACGCAAGTGCATGAGATGGTGGTGGTTTTGCAAAGTCGCGATGGGCAAAAGCGCCGATATATTTTGGTACAGGGTATATAACAGTCGTTCACGAACGACTGTAGCCTTCTTACTTGTTTTTTTCATAAATTCAGCTAGAAATGGAAAAAAAAACATGAAAAGCTTCTCTTAGTTGAGCTCTTGATCAGCTGATTGCGCGTAAGGAATTTGAGCGTTTTTATTGTTTACACGAAATTAAAGGTAAAGGTATGTAGTTCTTTATGTATATGCATTCTTTATAGAATATATATGTGTTTTTGTAGAATTAGAGATTAGAATTTAGTGCCGTGTTACGTCTTAGTTATGTGATTTTATAGGAAAAAATTAACTGTGTCCTCTTAATTCTCAATTTCTTAATGATGCACACCTATTGTTGTTGCCTAGTCAATTACGAAAAACCGTCATAACTTCATCAATTTTCGTTATTTTTTTATGAAATTGGTCTTGTTTTATTCGTAATTGACTAGGCAACAACAATGGGTGCGCATTATTGGAAAATATTGGTGATTTGTGAAAAAAAATGGCATTTAAGTCGCAAAAACACGGAAAAAGTGAGAGTTGCATCTTTCGAAGCCAAATTTTGTCTTTCTCATTCGAAACAAAGAATGAATTATTTTTTTCCTGAAAGCTACTTTATTAAGCTATAAAATACTGCAAGACTTTTTCAAATTGGTCAACAACTTTTCGAGCAGGAATTTTCCAAAATGAAAAAGTGCAGAAAAACCGTTTTTTGACCACAACTCAAGATTTTGAGGGTGTTAGAAGAATTTCAAACATGGTTTTGTGTTATATTCGACCTGCTTAACGATCTCTACTAGGTCACTTCAAAAGTTCTTTTACTTTTTCAAAATTTGTTACACTGTGTAATTTGAATGGGAGGCAAAAAGGGGCGTGGTCACACGAACCCCAAATTGTTTGTATAAACTTGTAATAATATTAATACGGTCTGGGGGAGCAGTGACATCAACAAAAGATGTGAGTGGTAGGTTTACTTAATCAGTGCAGCGAACCTACATTTATTAAGGCGATTAGAGAGAAAGTCCTTGACTTAACTCTCTGTAGTATAAATTTGGTGTCCGTTGTCTCAAACTGGCAAGTTGCAAGTGAGATCACTATGTCAGGTCACCAGCACATTAGATTTGATATGAGATGCGCCTTGCAATGTAGCCTAGTTCCTAGAAATCCCAAAAACACCAACTGGAATCTTTTCTGTTTTAAACTTGAGCAATCCAGAGACTGCTCCACAGGTACGATATATTATAGACGAGCTAGAGTGTGAAGCTATTAAATCTGCATATCACGCCAGCTGCGTACAAAAGATTTGCAAGGTCAGAAGGGCTGTTCCCTTGTGGAATAAGACCTTTAAGATCTCAAAAAAAAAACCTCACGAAGGCTCCTCAATATAGAGAAGAGTGGGAAGGACACATGGGACTCCTATTAATCGGCTTTAACGCTCTATAAGAAATAGCTGAGAAGGTCAAAACGGGCCACGTGGCGTCAACACTGCGGACAGATTTTATCTCTCCCGGAAGCTGTCAGGCTTCAAGAAGTCCTATACAAGGACCATCCAAACAGAATCTGCACGCTGAAAAAGCCAGATGGAACATACACGCACAACCCAAAGGAAACGAGCAGGGTGCGTGGCCATGGAGCAACCACTCTCAGAGAGAGAGGCACCAACCTACCTATGGTGTCAGACTCAAATTGGGCTGAGGTAAGGGAACCCGCCTATGGCTCAAACCATGCTAGAAACATACCCTATTGGCTGTTTCATCAAAATAGTGTACAATGGGCTAAAATGAAAGTTGTTTTTATTCCTAAGGCAGGGAAGAATGAATCCCAATCGCCTACGTCATATACTCTCTCCTCTCTTGTGCACTCTGGTCATCAACTAGCTATTAAACAAGCTCAACAACTCTGGGTTCCCCACTCAAGGCTACGCTGATGATCTAGTCATCTATATAGTGGTCTGGCAAGAGCAAACCATCTCGGACCGCATGCAGCAAGCCCTTGATGGTGTCAGGACAAGGAACTGCCTATAAACCCATCAAAAACAGTTCTAGTCCCATTTACCAGGAAAATGTCTCTTTCTCCAACAAAACTATCACTAAATGGGTCCTACGTTGACTTTGAGATGAGGCCAACTACTCACACTTAACTCCAAATTCAACTGGAATGCACACCTGGAAAATACCATAAATAAAGCCGCTAGAGCACACTTTGCTTACCTGTGCCTTACCGTTGCTTTACCCTGAAAAAGGACCCCTGCCTGGGGCACTACGCTTTCAAAACATCACCAACATACAAAATTGTGATCTTACCGGGAATCTTAGGGTTCTGGAACCCCTTATAAATAAGCCCATTCTGCGCGTAACTGACGAACAGAAACCAAAACTCGTTTTCCACAGAAACTTCTCTGAAGTCTTATACACTAGGAATGAATTGAAAATAAAATCAATATCTCTGCCCAGAGGATCACAAACGTAGTACACTGACGGGTCGAAACTGGAAAACGGTGACACCGGGGTATTTTCGGACCAAGGTTCAACAAATCCATAGCCATGGGAAATTCGCCAACCATTTTCCAAGCAGAGATACTCGCCATAGATATCTGTGCTCGTGAATGCCTTCGCAGGAAAAAGCAAGGCGCACGGATTTATATCTTCTCTGACAGTCAGGCAGCGCTCATAGCGCTGAATTCCTTTACGATCTCATCGGGACGTAGAGAACTGTTTCCAGCAGCTGAATATCCTTGCCTCCAAAAACACCTTGACGGTGGGCTGGGTGCCAGGGCATGAGGGCCATATAAACGCGGGGCGACGACACCATTAATCGGCCCTGAACCGTTCTGTATACTATCGAAAGGACACAAAAGAAAACTGCTCACGAAATGGGAGGAAGCGGAGATAAATCGCCACTGGATCGACAGTGCAGGGCTGAGACAAGCAAACAATTTCTCGTCCCCCAAATGACGCGATCAAAAGGCATCATCAACCTAACAAAGATCGAAATTCGCACCTTAACAGGCTACCTAACGGGTCACTGCAACTTTAGGTATCATCTTAAGAAATTAAAACTTTCAGAAATCGACACCTGTGAGATGGATCAAGAAACATCAGAACATATTCTACGTGAATGCCCCTTGCTAAGCAGACGCCGACTTCAAAACCTAGGAGGTGAACTTATTCCCCCCTGCAGGATTTGGGAACATATTGACCCTACCAAAGTGCTTTCTTTTTTAAAATCCTACAGGCCGGCACAAAAGATCTAACATCTGGTCGCAGTGCAAAAAGGCTCTTGTAATAAAATTAATAACAGCTGCCATACCATAGACACGGAATTTGATTAAATTATAATGATCCAATTGTAAGCTGCCAGGGTATAAAAACTTCGGAGTGCGGAAGTTAGCTTCATTTTATATTTACACAACAATCCCAGCAATTCATATGAATCGCGAAAGACTCCCATAGAAGAATTCTTTGATTGCCCGGGACATCACATTTTGATTTTTATCTCCCAACAGAAAATCAAAATGTTATCTTAATAGAAGATTAGAAAACGATCCGAATGTTACTGACGGTCAAATTATCTTCTAGAGGTGTTGTCTACGGGTCTTTCAATAATCTTTAAAAACCTCTTAAAGATATGACTCTAAAACTATCAACTGAAAAAATAATTTAACTAGTTTTGGTTCCGTCCTCAGCTGCAAAATATCTAGCCCAGAAACTAATAGACCAGCTGATATACCAGCTTGTCGATGTAGAAACTAATTGAATTATGGTGTATTTTTATTTTATTAGCTCACATACAAATTTATACGAGGGCCGCTATATATATTTCTGGCCTAATAATGAAAATACTAATATTTATCAACGAAAATGGTTTTATTGTTTTTCAAAATATTATCCATCAAGATTTATACACTTCTGCGTGCGCTCAAACCAATTTTCAAAGCACTTTTTCCACTCCGATTGAGACACCTTCAAAACATGGCTTTTGAATGCTTCAACAGCATCTTCTGGCGACGAAAATCGTTGACCACGCATTATTTTCTTGATGTGTGGGAATAAAAAGAAGTCATTGGGTGCCACGTCAGGGCTGTACAGCGGATGACCCATCAATTCGACGTTTTGGCCGGTCAAAAAGGCGCTAGTTTGAGCCGATGTGTGAGAGCTCGCATTGTCATATTGCAAAATGATTCGCCTTCTCTTGTTCGTTTTTCGAATTTCTCCGAAGACTTCAGGCAAACAAATGGAGGTGTACCAATCAGGATTGACCGTCCTAAGTAGCTCAAGCGGAACTGTCGCAACATGACCAGTTTTTCCGAAGAAACAGGCGACCATTTGCTTCGAAGTGCTTCTTCCACGAACAACTTTCGTTGGATTTGGCTCGTCTTGGAAGACCCACACGGTCGATTGCTGTTTTGTTTCGGGCTCATACGCATAGATCCATGATTCGTCACCTGTGACGATCTTATAAATGTCTTTTGAAGCACCGCGATCGTATTTTTTCTGCATTTCTTTACACCAATCCACAAGAGCCTCTTTTTGAGCGATTGTCAAATTGTGCGGGAACCAACGAGAACAAACCTTTTTTACGGCCAGGTGTTCATGCAATATCGAATGCATGTTGGTGGGAGAAATGCAAATGCAAATGCAGACATGACGGTCTTGCATTATCAGTTCACGTACATCATCGATATTTTCTGGCACAACGGCTGTTTTTGGACGACCTTCACGGAATGAGCGAGCGTCGGCCACAATTGAATTCGTTGTACCAGTTTTTCACAGTGCTATAGGATGGTGCTTCATAGCCATACAAAGATTTTAGTTCATCGATGCACTCTTGTAGTGCTAACCCACGTCAAAAGTTGTGAAAAATGATCGCAAGAAAATGTTCACGAGCCAATTCCCTTTTTTGTGCGGAGAATAATTTTTTAATTCCCCGTAATAAAACAATTCGCGATTAAATGACAAAAACGTTCTGAGTGTTGTTATGCTAAAAAATGTCAAACTTTCAAATGAAAATGTCAGATTGGACCTGGCAACACTTAGTGTTGCCTAGGCCAGAAATATATAGAGCAGCCCTCGTATGAGGCAATGTGCACGTTTAAAGGTCAAAGCTTCATAGACATAATTAAAATTAAACCGACTTAGCATCCTACTGAAAGTAGGATGTACATTACTAATTACCTCATAGTAAGCCAGAAATCCTGCTGCTTTGGTAAATTCGCCAGCCTGGCCTGGTCCTGGAGCTTTGGCATTTAGTCCATTGTGGCTGGCATTCTCTAGAGTAAAGGATTGCCCGTAAAGAGGCATACCCATAACAATTTTTCTTGAAGGGGCCCCTTTTTCGATCCAATAGTTTAAGGAGAAGTTCTGTAGAAAATCAAAAAATACATTCACACTAAAAATACATGAACTATATAGAAATCCAAGAAAATACCTACCGCATTAAAGTAATCAAAGTCATCGTCGGGATGATGGTAAAGAGGTGCAACATGACCAGTTTTCTTATCCCATTGCCCATGAAAATCATAAGTCATTACTGCGATCCAATCAAAATAACGAGAGAGTTCTGGTACGTTGTATCCAGCATCAATAATTTTTTTGCTAGGCGAAACCGCCGTAGATAACAAAAGGCCACGTGGACGGAATGCTAGAGAGAGCTCCCGAACCCACGCGGTGAATCCATCCTTTTCCTCTATAAATCCTTTATTACACTCTGTTTGCCAACATACCGGGTATTCCCAGTCCAAGTCAAGTCCCTCGAAGCCATACTTGTCGATAAATTCAAGAGCATGACGGATAAATCGAGCCCGTGCCATCGGGCTCCGCACCAGCCGGCTGTACTTGTCTCCCTGAGAATCATTCCAGCCGCCGAGTGCCAGACTCACCTTGATACCCTTACTCTTGAGCCCGGTCACCCTCGTATAAAAATTGTTGTCAATGTCTGCCCACGAATCATGAGTTCGTAAAATTAGTTCAGAATAGTCTAATACAGCGAACCCATACACCACGTGCGTGCATAGGTCTGTGTTAATGTCATCTGGCGTATAGCGACCTATGCCCTTGCGGTACCAGGCCCAGTTGGTAAAGTAGCATACTACCTTATAGTAACCATCTAGCGGCTTCAGCAATGGCTTGTCGGAAGGGTAGGTGGGACGCTGAGTAGTGGTTGGCTTTTTTGTAGTAGGCGCTGGCTTAGATAGCGCTGGAGGCATCGGCTTCGTGTTTACGTCTTCTCCAATGCTGCTGGAATCTTGAGTACACTTGGCAACTGCTGGCCAATCACAGTTTCCAATTGTTGCGCTGAAATGTAGCCCCGGAGGACAGTCTGCCGCCTGCAGGCGGTTCCACAAACAGAATAAATACTTGGAACAGTCGCCAGGATAAGAGACCCGCTCTTCTCCGTTGCATGGATCCTCCTCGCTAGATCTAGTGGCCTGAATAATTTTAAGGTATTTCTTACTTGTCACGCACTGTACGTTTTTAGGCCAGTCACAGGTTTTACGGATAGCATCCCAGTGCAAATCTCCACCGCATTCGCTTGGCGCTAAGATTCCATTGATGCATATATAGTACTTAGCGCAGTTCCTGTGGGTATAGTATTCGCCTTCATTGCACCTAGCCGATTGGAAGGGCCGCGGCCGGCGTGTAGTATGGGTCGGTGGCATGGTGACATTTCCTGTAACTTGTACTTGCAGAGTGGGCTTTGTTGGTTTCCTGTTAGGCTTTGAGGTTTTGGTTGGTTTTTTTGAAGTTTGATTAGGGCGAACTGTACTTGTTTCCTGATCCCGGTTCGATAAGCATTTTGTCGACGAAGGCCAGTCGCAGCCCTTAGCCTCATTGTTCCAGTGCAGGCCTCCGGGACAAAATTGCTGGCGCATCTCCCCTTTAATAATGCATTGGTAGTAGACATTGCAATTTTTTGAATCTGGGTAAAACTCGCCGGGTTTGCAGTTAGAGGCGTGTACCACCGGGAAGATTTCTGCTTGCCCGGGTGTCGTACTATGTGCCGGTTTTGTGGTTGTCCTTGTTGGTTTACTTGGTCTACTTGCAATTGTGGAGCTCCACCAGTTGGTGCTCGAGCTTTCAGTAGTGGTGCTAGTTAGTCTTTTGGTTGTACTTGTAAAGTGCGTAGGTTTTTTCGTTGTGACAATAGTGACGGCATGGCTGGCCTCCCAGTTTGGCCTGAATGTTGTGTGCTCATGATTTTGTCCCGATCCCGCAGAGCCATCGCTGCTAATGGTGGTCATTTGTGGAGGTAATGGGGTGCTCACTGGAGGTGGACGCGTACAGTTTCGTGTTGGTGGCTTCGAATGTAATCGTCCAAGCCCCCGGTTTATGGCCTTTAACAGGGGGAAGGACTCACTACAGCAGTGGTTATGAAAATCATCTAGGTCAATGGTCCACGCTGCTACTCCGGCGAAATCGTTTTTGGCTGCATACCGAGCCTTGTCCTCAACACTAGATGAGTCCTCGTAGCCTACCCACTGATCATTTAGCATGGCATACGGACCGGATCTTTTGTTAACATCTCGACCACTTAGCCACTTTAATGTTGTGACACGTTGGCAAATTTCATAGTATGAAAGCATTCCAGGTTGCTTAGTCGACTCGCCGGCTTCTCCAGGCCCAGTGGCCGGAACACCTTCTCCGACCAATTTCTGTCGACTTTGCTCTAGTGTAAAGCTTTGGCCATAAAAGGGAATACTTAAAACGAGCTTTTCTCTTACAGCGCCCATTTTCACCAGCAGCTGCATTGTATAGTCTGTGTTGTACTGCGGATATTTTTCTGACGAATAACCGTAGAGCGGACTAACGTGCCCTGTCTGTCGCTCCCACGCTCCATGGTAATCGTAGGTCATCACTGTCATGTAATCTACTATTTTCGAAAGGGCTGGAAGCTCATAGGCCTCCGTTATGATCTCTTTGTAGCCAGATATAGCTATTCCCAACTGAAGTTTTGGATTAACTCGCTGAAACTCGTTACGCAAATCACGGAGCAGCTTTGTTAGGTTTGGCTTGTCGCTGGCGGGTCCCTTAGAACAGTCACTCTGCCAGCATTTTGGATAATTCCAATCCAAGTGCAGACCGCTAAATCCGTGACGCTGTAGGAAACCGACGGTACTAGAGGAGAACACACGACGCTTGATTTCATCACCGGCTAAACGAGAGTACTTGTCACCACTAGAGTCCGTCCAACCTCCCAATGCAATCAAGACGGGTACTCCTAACGAAATTACTCGGCGATAGTATTGGTTTTCTAAATCCACCCAGGGATCAAAATCGCGAATGGTTAGATAATCGGGGTCCAAAGATGCGAACGAGTAGATGATGGCTGAGCAAAGCATCGGGTCGATATGCTCTGGTACAAAATGACCATCGCCCTTTCGATAGAATGCCCAGTTGGACATATAGCAAAGCACTTTGGGAGCCACGTTGATTTTTTGTTTCTTTATCTGCGCCAGAGCCCCATAGGCAGCTTCGGAGCTTTCCACTTCCAATTGTGCCAGCGCGCCGTTTGAAAGTTGGTCCTTATAGCGATCTAGGTAATCAATATGCTCAAGCTGTTCAATATCCATGGCTTTTAAGAGCTGTTGATGTGGAGACCCAGTTCGGTAAGGCTTTGGATGATATTCACTTGATGCTCCGGGAGAAATGAATGCGGCGTATTTATCGGAAACTGTCCATGGATCCGATTCTACGAGCTTCTCGGGCTTAATTTTTGTACCCACATCTATATCTCTGACATAGCTTTCGAAGTTCTCTTTTTCATCGACATTTGGAACTGACTCTACGGAATCACGAATAAATGAACGCCGACTTGAAGATCCTCTTAGCTGAGCTACTGTCCTTTCATTTAGCGTGGGAATACTCTCTACGGCTGAGCGCAGCGGCAAAAATGTATCGCCGAATGTGGGATGAAACCGACTTAAGGCTCCCACATCATCTTCTAATGGGATACTTTCTACAGCAGAGCGAACGAAAGACGGTTTATAACTTGGTGACGAATGAATCTCTGGCGCATCAATGCGAATGTGTCCGATGACTGCTGATGAGTAGAGATTCAACCCAAACATCTGTAAAAAAAAATGTTTTTTCGGTTAGGAGAAAATATACCTAAGAAGTCGAAAGGGACAAGTTAACTTACCAGCAGCCTACACAGCTTAGAAATCCTAAGCATTTTTTGTCGAAGTTTCCAAATTACTAAAAAGTAATAAAATCAAGGTAAAGTTTTTATTTTAAGTTATTAAATAATTTTTTATACTTATATATATATTATATATACATTTATACATTTCCCTATAAAGTATACGGGTCAGTTGCAGTTTCCACTTCCGCAAAATTTACTCGGATTCGGATTTCCTAGACCTGTTATAGTTTCAACTTCTGTAAATTTTACTCGGATTCTGATTTCTTCTGTTAAGTCTCTGTTAACTTCCGAGAGAAACAACTCGGAAACTCTTCGACTGACATTGGGCCCGGGGATTCAAATCCAATTAAACAGAAATTAATTATTTCATTCTCTAATGGATTAGGGACATTACTGCATAACTGAATTAGCTAAAGGTACCATACTTGATTTTTAAATAATTCGATTCGTATCTAAGCTTTCATAAATTCCAAATCCGTATGTTTTAGTTTCCGAGCGGAAACAAATTTTCGATCGTAGAGTGCCTTGAAGGGCACATAATAAGAGAAATAAATAACCTGTGAGATATTTCGTCAATGAAAGATGTTGGTGGATGGAAGAAGGTCGGATTCATTGGAGATCTCTCAGATTTTACTTTGCAACTTACAATCCTTTCACTTTAAAGGCTTAAATTGATTGGAAGACAGCAATAAAAAAAATTGGCGCAAAACAAAAAAAGAAGTCAGTGCAACCGGTGGAGGGCCATTCAACCAAGTGGCACAATTGAACAACAATTGAAACCAGAGTTGCCGAACTCTGCGGTTGTTTGTAGTAGTTGATGGAATTGACGGCGCGAGGACTTTCGGACTCTCAGAGCAATCATTTCTAAAAGAGGTTAGGTCCGAAAAGCGTGCAATTGACTCAAACCCAGCGGAGGAAACTCCTGCATGAGTTTTTCAATACTTCTTGTCGACCATTTCCAGCACTGCTCCCGAAAACACATTTCGAATTTACCATTGATTTTATGCAGTGAATCAGTACCCCATTAACGTCTTTAGGTTGGAAACTAAAGCGGGCCAAAATTTGATCAGACCCTCTGTCGAAACAAACGCAGCGGACAATCGGACATTTAATAAAAAATATTTTAATACACAAGGGAAATTCGCTTATGTTAACTGGAAACTCGAAAATGTTAAAGGGAAATCCGAAAATGTTAAAGAAAAATATGAAAATGTTATCAAATTCACTTCCGAGTGGAAACTGGAACAGACAAGATATATTTTCTTGATCAGCATTAACAGCCGAGTTGATCTAGCCATGCCCGTCTGTCCGTCAGTTTCTACCCAAACTAGTCTCTTAGCTTTGAAATTATCTAAATGAAGCCTTGCAGATAGTCTCCTTTATGCTCTCACTATATAAGCCGGAACGGGCCGGATCAGACAAACTAAATCATATTTAGCTGCCATAGGAACGATCGGAAAATTATAAGTTTGCCTGTTTACGTGAGGGGCCTACTATACCCCCTCTGCCCACCGAGCTTCCGAAAGCTCGGACGCTCTTGCGCTCCCGTATTTCGGGCCCTCGCGCACTGTCCATCGAGCATGCAAATGCTACCGCTCCCTCTCTTCTCCCGCCACTCCTCGGCACCATTTTTGGACACTCTCGCCCGCTCTCCGCTCAGATTGTATCCTCGGCCGCTCCGTGCAGTCCGCCGCTCCTCGGCCTCTGCAGCTTCCGATCCCCGAGATAGTGAATCGGATCAAATCCGAACTCCGCAGTCGCCCGCCGTCGATCTCCCGCTCTCGTTTTAACGGAGTAAAGCTTAAGCTTAGATCAGTCTTATGTATGCAGCGAAATAAAACTGATACTCCACCCGATTGATCCCACGACGCCTCCGCATATTTTCTCCAACATTTTCGCCGGCGCACAGTGGTCGAAATGGCCATTTAGCGTCGTTTAATTGAAATTTTAACTCGTTCAAATTAAAAAAAAAAATTTCTTAATCGGTTACTAATATTCCACTGAGTAATTTTACAGTTATTAGTTTTGTTTACATAATTGAATCATAAGCTGTGAGCTTCCAAAGTCAACATTTCTGAGCTCTCCCGCCTTTTTGCAGCGTGCTGTACAAATTGCACTAAAATTTTGTCTTGCAGAAAAATATGCAATAAAGTGGATTTTAATAAACTTTAAGGTTTGTTTTAACGATAAAAGTTTATGCGTGTGACCTTTGCTATATAGTTAGAAATCATTGTTATAGTTTACCATACCTTTAGCTTCTGTGATCGTGAAATGGCCAATATGGTTGTCTACTTTCGTTAACTTTTAACAACAAAATACTTTTTAGGTAGCATGTCGGTAAAAAAGCGTGAGCTTTTTAACATATGGCGTAGCGAGCGCTTACCTTCAATGAAAGCAAACAGCGTTGAATTTTGCAGAAATTTGAAAAAAATAAAATAAAGGCTGGTTGGATGAACCACTGTTGCTTATTAAAACGCAATCAATTTCTGGGTGGCCTGAGATGCCTTTTAAAGAATTTTCCGGAAAAACACAATTAGGGAAAGTTGCTGGCATTATTGACCAAACGTCGCACAGTTGACGGATAGATACTTTTGCCTTGCAAAAATCATAACTCTTGAACCAGTTGAGATATTTTTATAATTTTTTTTTTATATGATAGGTAATTTTAGTACCTTTCGATTGAGTGGTCATACTATATGGTGTGATAAGTAGTAGATTTTATACTCGAAAATTAAGGTTTTTTGAGGCAGTTTTCTCAATTTTTATCCAATTTCGAACAATACATTTCATTTGTTTTCACTGAAAATGCTTATATGGTGCATATTTAATGTTTTAAAAACAAACAAAATAAATTTTAAACAAAAAAAAAACAAAATTTGTTTTTATAATTAAAATTTATTCATTTTTGATCAATTTTCAACAATTTTTGCACTTTTTGTCAATTTACATCATTCAATTTTACATCATTTAAGATTTTTGAAGAATCTTTAATCATTATACATTCATTTCAAATCATTAAGTGTCCTTACAAAGTCAGGAATCGAAAAACAAGCCGCCAATACAGGAAAAAATGAATGCCCGCCATACAATTTCGTACTGCGCTTGTA
>VNJV01010879.1:0-44155 GCA_008042635.1 Drosophila nikananu
TACAAACAAAAGATGTCAACAAAACGACGAATAACGAACGATTTGCATGTGGTTTGTTCTGGTTTGCTTTGTTTCTTTAGTTTTCTTTTTGTTTCTATGAGCTACCAGTTTGTTCGGTGTCCTGCTCGCCCTTCTTGTCCAGCGTCTGCGTGATCTTCTTCCAGATGTTCTCGAAGGAATCGGCACCGGAGTAGTCAATCTGTCCGGACTCCCAGCACTGGCGGCGCATCTGGTTCTCGTAGGCCTCCTGCTCCGGCGTGCGCTGCTCCCCGATGCGCAGCTGTGACAGGGCACCAGCTAGGCCCACCTGAAAGCAGGACATCCCCGAAAAAGAATGTTACTTCAATCTTGTTTCTGACATACAAAAAAGGATAATAAATCAAAGTAGATACATATGTGTGTGTGCGGGGGATATCATGCATTACAGTTACAAAATTCAACATTTATTAGCTCTAAGTGAAGACGGAGACAACATTGAGATGTTAGTAGCGGTGCACGGTGCGTATGATTAATATGGCAACAGAGTGCCACTGGGGGGGCATAAATCACGTATACGCCGTGTGGCTGCTACAATGCACTCCCGTTGCTTACGTTGGCAACTCGTGTCCGGGCTACCTTCTGGCAGATTACTATGCAACAAGCAGAAGGAGAGGGAGAGGGATCAGTAGATGAAGCAGCATGCAAACCCTTCCCTCCAGCTGATTCCGTTTCTGTATCTGAATCTGATGACGAGGACGTTGCTGGTGCTATGAGTTTATGAATGCTTGACCAGGTGCACGGTCAACTAATAATAAATCAACAAACGTGGCCACGTGTCCAGGCCACACAAACACTTACACACAGACACACACAGAACGCTGAACCATGAACCAAGTTGAAGCAAGGACCTGGGAACCAAAGCACTATGAAAAATGAACGATGACCGGCGGCAGCTAGGACAATGACCATGACGATGACGATGACGATGACGACAATGACAATTCGTATGCAAAACAGTGACTAGACGGAAACCAGGGCATTACATTATCACTATCACTTGCACTAGCACTTGCACTCTGGCACACCACAATATCCGATGCTGGTTTTTGGTTTTTGGGAGCTACAGGAGGAGTTGGGAGGTTTTACACAGAAAAAATCAAAAATATTTCTTGGGATAACCTTGGCATTGGAAGATATTAGGGGTTTTGTTTATCTCTTGTGGTTTTAAGTACTTGAAAGTATCTTTTAATGTTTTTTATAATTATTTCTTTGATGTTCGTGAACTGAATAGCTAGTAAAATCTTTTAACGGAATCATTAATTAGGCATACAAATAAATATCTAGCCAGGTTTCAGATTTTTTACTATTCTAGAATATTACATGTAATATAATATTTCTAAAGCTTTTCTTTCACCTACATAAATTACTTTGTTCTTTATTAAGCTAAAAGTCTTATAAGCGGAAATACTAAACAAGTAATATTTCTTTTAAATTCAAACAAAATCCTCCTTTTGTGTAAAAATAAAACCAAAAACTAATATTTTAAAGGCTAATTCTAAGCCTGAAACTAAAACCTTCTATAACCCTTTCTAGCTGCCAAGTTTATGCCAAGTTCACTTATTTTTTCCGTGTAACTTTCTGCTGGCCAGGATTGATTGATTGCCTTTACCTCAGGCGGCGTTACGGCTGCAACTTCATGTTCTGGTTGGTGGTTTGTCGCATTTTCTACTGTCTGACTGTGCACAGAATGATGTGGCGTGGGCGTGGCAGTGGCAGTGGCAGTGTTGGAGACTGAGTCTGAAGCTGAGGGGGCATGTTCTGGCAGATGGGCAATGTGCAGCTCATTGCTATTCACATCTGTGGATGCCGAGTCTTCGACAGTGGCATTGTACGACTGAGGCGGGGGAGGAGGAGGACTGGTGGATGGCAGTGGTGGGTGGCATGCATCGTCATGATGCCACTCAGTGGCATATTCATTAGCAGTCGCATTCCCATTGTCCTGGCTGTGATTGTGCTGTTGCTCCCGCTCCTGTTCCTGCTGGCGCTCCAGCTCTTCCTCCCGCTGCTCCTTCTCCAGATTCTCATAGTAATCTGCCCAAGGATCGCGGAACTGGCGCACATGCAACAGCTGGTGGTGCAGCCGCTGCTGCTGGTAGTATTCAAGCTCGTGCTGCTGCTGCTGCTGGCGTTGCTCATCCGCCGCGTATTCGCCTTGCGAGTGCATTAGGTTCAAGCATAGCCACTGACGCGATGTTAGATATATAGATAGATATATATATATATATATATATATATGCAGGCAGGATAAATGCAATTCGGCATGTGGCATTATAGTTTTTGTTTAATTTACAGAATGCGCAACATAGGAGAGCAAGAGTTGGAGAATAAGAATGAAAATCAAAAGTAAATCAATTTGAAAAAATCAAAAGAAACCAAAAACGTCACAAACAGAAATAAAAATAGGAGAGAAAGGGGGGAAAGTACACCCAGAAAAATAAGCCAAGATAATACTTGAAAGATAAATAAATAAATGGGATTTAAAACCGCTTTACATTTTACAATTTTCATTTTACAATTAGTTCAAAACTATACTAATTGCAGGTTATATTTTAAGGGTTTAGGATTTATTTAAGTATTCTATGTTTGTTTTATATTTATTTCCACAAAAACAAACTCATTTTAAAACTATTTCTCAACAAAAAACCTTGCTTTGAAGTCAGGAAAAAATATTTGCAAAAGTTTCTACTTTGAAGAAAGATTTCTATTTTTTTCTGGGTGTACAAGAAATGCTAGTGTGTGTGCGTGTGTGTGGGTTGTGTGCGTTGGTGTTATGGGATATATATCTAATGATTCAGTTGAAATTTTTCTGGCATCATCCCCCCTTTTTGGGCCCACCAAGCCGTCAAATCATCTCCATTCTATGGGATGGCGTGAACCGAAACATTTCCCTGGCTCTGGGCCAAAAATTGATGCAAATTAGAAAAACAGAAAGAAAGTGAAACACCAACACTGAGACAAAACGAAACGTAACACACACACACACACAGTTGGACAAATATTACGAAAAAAATACAAAAGAAAAATAAATTAAAAGAGAGACCCAATTATCCGTCAGTCTGTCTGCGCAAAAAATAAAGAGGTTACTCTGGGGCGTGGCTGCTAATCGGGGAAAAATCAACAGAAAATTGCCAAGCAAAGTAAAAAATAAGAAAGTGAAAAGAAACTAGGAAAATAATGAAGCATAGACATTTAGAGTGAACGAGGTCAGCTATTGGCAAGAAATAGCAAACAGATCGAATCTGTATTTGTTTTTCGCCTGCCTTGTTATTTACTCGGTGGAATAGATGGATAAATAAATAAATATTTGCGTTATAATTAAGATATTTACAGGGGGTGGTGCTCAAGGTCTCTACAGATCTGGTGCGAGTGCGAGTTGGTTGGCGATCTGCAAAGATCTGCTTACCTCTGGAGAAGACCCGCGGGCTAACGCCTCCTCGGGATCGCTAGTTACTGTTACTGTTCCTGGCTTTAGCTGGTTCAATTAGCATTTAGCATTTAGCAATTGGAGGGTTAAAAAACGTAGGCAAAGGGAGCAAAAAACAAGGGGTTAAACAATAGAGTTCTCGGGGGGTTAGCAAAGGGAACAAAAATATTCAGTCTTGGGGGCGGCTTGTCCTAAGGAGATAAAGATCCAGGTGCTAAGAGTTCACTCACCATCTCGGTGGACAGGGACTGGATCACATTATCACAGAAGATGTTCCACCACAGCTGGATCAGATCCTGGGCATGGGCATAGTCCGACGAGACGCTGGCGGTCTTTGTCTCCGAGTTGAACTGAATCAGCCAGGGCTTCAGCTTGCCGGCGAAATGCAAAATCTTAATCTTATCTCTGAACCTGTAAGCGATATCATAAAGATTAAATACTATCCAGATATATGTAAGTGTGGGCTAACTCACTGTTTGAAGGCGGGCAGATAGCAGTAGGAGGCATAGGCCGTTACATTGTAAACGAATGGCAAATGCTTCTTGATGTCCGCCGTCGCCCAGTCGCCGAAGAACTGATTCAGCAGACCCTGGTCGCCGCCATCGAAGCTGCCGTTCTTAACGGCAAACTCTGTGATCTGGCCAAAGGTGTCCACGCTGGGCTTGAACACAAACACGCCGGAGTTGAAGCAATCCGGCCAGCTGACATCCGGGGCAGCAGACAGTTCCTCGCGTTCGAACAGCTCGTCGCAGTTTTGCAGAACCTTCAAGCGGATATTCAATTATAAATATATATATTCTGGCATATCTGTATCTGAGCCGGGTGCAACTCACCAGGGTATCCGCATCCAGGAAGACGCACTTCTCGAACTGCACCAGACGCCAGCAGTGCAGCTTTGTAAAGGTCACGCCCAGCTCGGGGCGGGCCAGGAGCGCCAGATTGGCGGCATCCTGTGAGTCCAGCACATTCACCTCCTGGACCACATTGTAGACCTCCTTGAGGCGGTCGCGCATCGCCTGCGAGACGGTGGGCGTGACCAGAACGGCCAGCTGGTGGGCGGTGCCGGCCCGCTTCAGCGAGTGGGCCAGGACCAAGGCACCCAGCGAGTACGTGTCATTTGTCGTCAGCGTCACCCAAGCGAACTCTAATTTACGGGGCGAGAAGTGTAAAATCAAGGGTTAGATTGCGAATCACTGTAATCTGGCAGATACAATTGCCGTGGCTACAGCAGCTGTAGATACATTTATTGGTTGCAGTGGCATTGCACGTTTCGCTGCAACAGCAGCAGCCGGCAAAGAGAATTCGTTTGGTATTTATTAGTTTCGGATTCAGCAGAAATGTACATGGATTATAAATAAAAAGCGCTGGTTTAGGTGGCCCCGCCATGGAATAGGATGCGGCACACTCAGAGAAATAATTAATAATATTGACAAACTAAAAAACTAACTCATATGAAAAGTCTATACAAAGACTAGCTAAGAAAGATATATTCTTCAAGAATGGAATTTATTATGTTTAATACAGAAATCTGTATTTTCTCGTGGCTTATGGTGAAAATTTATGGCATAATTTATGCAGAATCCCATTTAATAACAAAAAGGTTAAAAAAATATTTTGATTCTTAAATAAATTTTGTAGTAATACAAGTTAATATTGTTATACCTTTAAAATGAATTTAAAACCTGACTAAGAGCATTCAAAAAATAATTAAAATCTCAACAACAATGGTGTTGTTAAGAGGTTACGTAGCATACTTTTTGCCAGAAACTCGAGGGATTTAATATCCACAACTATTATTAAGGCATTTCTGTCTAAGTAAAAACAAACCAAATACACTTTTTATTACAATAACCCCCTCAAATATTATTCTCTGTGTGACACACATGTTTAAGTGCGGTCTGTGCAGATCTCCAACTGCGTCAGCACCCACATGCATTCCAATTTCATTTGCTTTGTTAGAGCGCAAAAAAAAGAGAATATATTGCAAAAATAGCGGAAAAAAGCATAAAAGATTGGCAAAATCGAGCAAAGCAGAGCAGAGTCGAGCATATTTCAGGCGCGTCCGAACGGGCAATTAGAATTTTGCGTAGTTGGCATTTAGTTTGGGCCGAAAGCTATGTAGATAATTAATTATTCATGGCATTGGCTTGGCTTATCCCTATATACAAATGTATGGGGCGATTATGAGCTCTATTCGGTGCAGATTTCTCACATTAGTTGGAAAATATACATATGTAGTTTATAAACTGAAACTGATTTTATACAACTGGAGTCTGGTATCTGGAGTCTCTGCTTCCCCTGCTGCTTAGTATTGAGTTCAATAAAATTAATGGATTAATATCCATGCAGTATTGTTGGTGTTGTTGAAAATTAAAAGATCATTAGAGTTAAGATAGAGTCAACATACAATTATTTTATTTCCAATTTTGATTATTCACAGGTCAATCGAATTTTGAACATTATTATATATTATTATTATTAATATTATTATTATGGGTATTAATGCTACGATTTTCGGAGAAACAGTTGGATATATATACAGGTTCGTGTATATGTGTATATATTCTTTGTACATTTTTGTTTTTTTTTCGTTGAGCTAACTTTAGTTTAGATTAGAGATTAGAGTAGATTAGATTAGAGTGTCGGTTTACATGGTGTTGGGGGGTTTTAGAGAAGCGAACTGAAAAGGAACTGTGAAAGCGCAGGATACAACAAGTAGATGGATAACAACAACTACCTTCTCGCTGATGCGGATACAGATACAGGATGTGTGGATGCGGATACGGATATCCTGAGGATATCTACGACACAGTGACTGGTCAGCGGCATTCGAATGCATTCGCCATAGCCATAGCTGAGCTTGATCTAAAGCTGATCTTGGTCTGATCTTGCTTAGGACTGAGTCCGGTATGAAATCTTTATCTTTATCATCCGCCGGATACATATGTGCAAGTGTGGTGTGTGTGTAGTGTGTGTATGTTCTGAATGCGAGTGAAAGATACATCGCAGATGCTTTCTTTTCTACTCTGTGTGTGTGAAATGAACCGCTGGGCCTAAAATAAAAATGAAATCATTTACTTTCGGCCAAAAAAGAATGGATTTTATTAACTTTCTGACTTACCGGATGTGTGCAAAAAATGACAACAAAAATAATTCACAGAACAATCAAAAAACTTAAATATGGCGGAAAAAACGATGAAGAATCTGAATTTCAGCAGACGTCATAAATAAATTTGGAGATTTAAACAAAATAAAATAAACAACACTCGGTCTAAATATAAAATCTCGCAACAACTGTTGAAATTGTCAAAACGAATGCTTTGCAACGCGACAGTTTCCTTAAAAAATATATATAACAGTAAACTTAGGAATAAGTAAATGAGCAATTTATGTGACAGCTGATTGTGGGAAAATCCGCCCGCCATAGTAATACCGGTTTTCTGTCAGTGTGCAAGAAGAGGAGAGCTCTTTAAAATAAGAATAAATTAGGCTGACTGCGTGGCAAGTTAATTATAGTCCTTTTAGTCAAGGTAAAATGTATTGAAACCAGAAAATAATATATCAAACTAAAAATTTCAATTTAATGTCTAAACAATTTTAAAAATATGCCATAAAAAGCTGTGTTGCAAAATCTTTTAAACATTATTTTCTACGAGTCAAATAAATATTTAATTTTTTTATTTTTAAGCTTATAAATATGCGAAATGGATTTTAGATATATTTTTTACCAGTGTCTTAAGAGAGCAAGGAACCGTAAGCTTCTCTCTGAAGTAAAGCTTTCTCCTCTTCTAACCTCCTTGTCGCTCTCTCTCTCCGTGACACCTCTCTTTTTGGGGAGAGAGTTTGCGCCTTGGCTTCCAGCCTATCCACGTACATGCGTAGCACAATAAAGCTGATAAAGCACCCGGCTAAAGGCGAACGCGCAAAAAAGGTCGGGGGGTTAAGCTTTCGGGGTCTGGGTCAAGTGACTGAGTAAATACCCATTGGAGCGCAATGAGGCCCGGATCAGATAATCGGTGCCAGACACCGCGCCCTGAATGGGGTCACCAATTAGATGAATGGACAACAGCCGAGACCTTGAGGGAGATGCCTCGTACCGCGCCCATGTCATCCCGGAAACCCGTTTATCACGGTCTCCGATTAAGTGAAGCAGAGCGCCAATTTGCAGCCGGCGCATAAAGCGGAAGGTACAGTGGAACTTTACTAAAATCGATACTTAAAAAATAAATACCAATGGTTCAAATTACAGTAAAAAGGTTCTTAAAGCTAAATGATGGAACTTAAATATTTAAAAGATTCTAAAGGGATTTTTCTAAACCTTTAAGAGTATTATTGAGATGGTGAGGCATAGAAGTCGCACTGTATTAATGGGGAATACATCATACATAATGCATTTACAGGGAGGGAATAGGGGAGCTGCTTCGTGGCGACACCAACGCACAAATTGGCGAGTGCAAGGCGAGCGGAACAAGTTCTGCGGGAAATCTCCTTCCCTACCGCCTGCTGTGTGTATCTTGTGGATTCTTGACTCGCCGCGACTCTCGACTCTTGTATCCGAAAGAGCAGTCCCCTAAAAATAGCACCGCCAATGTGAAGTGAAATGAAATAAGATTGTTTCGGCTGCTGGTAGGCGATGCGATGCATTGGCTTGGGTACAGGCACCACCGCAGCAATTTTAGAAATTGAATCACCGCGGATGACAGCCATGGAGCTGGGAGCTGGGATGAGTGAGTGCCCAGAAATTACTGGAAATCCCTGCGGGCTGAAAAATTCAAGGCAGCTGTTGCCTTGGGCGGATGATTAATGCGGGCATAAATCCGTGCAGATTTAATGGGTTTTCTAGCCAGGGACATAAAGAAAAAATGAGAGAAATAAGATCTCCCACACAGAAAAAACGTGGAAATTTATTTAAGGACGATGAGCGATCTTTCTTTCTAGAAGCAATTAAATTTCATTATATTGTTTTTTGTCTTCAATTTAATATTTGTGAATAAGTTATAGCATTGCAAGCAAGGCCTTAATCACTGAAGTGCGTCAGTAAGTGGTTATACATATGTAAATGATAGGGCAAATGCAATTTCCATAAAAACAGTGAGTTCTTTTTAAAACACCTTAGCTGTCAGCTAAGCTTTACTAATAGAAATATATAATGATCGGATTTTAGATATTAAAAATCCCTTAATGTGATTCATAATGTAATAATACAAAATTAATCGTAATATCTCTCTCTACAAAAGAATGTTAATTGTATTTCATTTGAAAACATTTTTAGTGGGCGACAACGACGGCGAGACAAGGAATGTTCTCGGGCGTGGAAAACTTTTTCGAAAAGTGGTATTTTCGAACAGACAAACGTTGTTAGCGCCTGTCGCCGGCCATAATTCCACCCGGCGCGTACATATAGACGGATGTTATAAATAGAAATACATCTATAAATTATTATATGGCTGCCTGGCTGGCAAATGGGACGTATAGTATTCAGGGGCTGCTTCAAACATGATCGGATCGACGTCAGGACGTCAGCAAACGCGTGTGAAAATGCCAAGGCGAAGTGCATCCCACTAATCTAAATCTGAATGGGGCGCAGATGCGGAAACCGCACACTGATAAGGGCTATTATGCTAATAAATATTGATAAGGCTAATGGCGCTAAAATTTGATTACTACTGGGTCACCTAAAGAAAGCGCCAAATCAATATAATAAAATCACGCGAATGTCACAACAAAGCGCAGCGCAAACATAACGGTAGAGAGAGAGCTCTCTCCCACTCTCCTGCTTAGTGCTCTCTCCTAGTGCTCCCTCTGAAATTCTCTCTTTGAAGGTTATGTGTGTAAGCTGCTGCTTCGTTATCAGTATTTTTTGTCGTGCACATACTTTTCATAAACAAACAGAAATGCCAATGCAATGCATGGACTGGTGCTAAAAATGTGTTTCGAACTACATTTAAATGGTACTAGGTGTGAGCAGGGGGAGGGTCGGTGGGCCGGGCGGGGAGAGCAACCGCTGCTGAAGGTCAGTAAAGGTCGTCTTCGACGTCGCTAAACACTCGCGCTCTATGCTCGATTTTATAAATACAGTATATGGAATAGTAGGACTAATTCTTATCGCTATGATTTTGATTGGGAACCGCAGAATAGGAGGAACTCCTTCCCCAAGCGAGTGTTATGAAATGTGAGAGGGGGAGGGGTGGTTTTTTCGGGAGGATTATTAGAGCTTTTAACTTGGGGCAGGCTCTTTTTTCTTTCGGTTGCAGCCTGCAGCCTTTAGCCATGCATACGCACACACACACACACGCTCGAACGCACGCACACACACTTTTTTTCTGCGTTTGCTTTGCGCTTTTCTTTTATCATTTCTTTTTTATTTTTGCGAGTTGCAGTTGCAGTGCTCCTCCCAACTTACTGCTCATTTTGTTAGGGGTTTCTTGGGGTCTTTTCTTGGATAATTTTTCGATTTAAGCACTCGCGTGGGTGGTGGGCGTGCCCGATGAGCTTTTCACACTGGATTCGAGTACGAGAACGAGGGAACGAGGCGTTTGCGATGCGCCAGCCACGAGCGATGATGAGAATCTGAGGCGGCCGTTTGCTTGCCGTGGGCATAAATGCCTAAGTGCCACCGCTGAGCCACCGGCAGCGCAGTCGCCATCACAGCTCCCCCCACTTCTAGTTTGGCTGTATGGGAGCGTGCGTGTGTATGTATGTGTTCGTGAGTAGGAAGGCGCCAAAGGAATTGTATTTTGCATTCCGCTTGCTTGGATTTCATTTCTGCTTTCAGTTAACCGAAGAATTCTTCTTCTTCGCTCGCCGGCTATTGCTGGACCGGCTATAAACGTAACGCGCCAGAGGGAGACAGAGAGTGAGAGCTTTGAGTGAGCACCGGTATGAAAGGTGCGAAAGTCATGCAAAAGTGAAGGAATATTGGCGTTTGTGAGAGTGTTTTATTCAGAAGAGTACAAACGAAGAGAGCAACAGGGTTGTCAATTAGAATTTGCACAGCTCTTAAAATTGTATAAGGTAAATTTGTGTCTTACAATTAATTTATTTGAAATGATAGTATAAATTTAAAAAAAATGAACACTACATTCTAGTGTTGAAATTTAATTTTTTTGTTTGTCTACAAAATGTTGAATAAAAATTGTAATTATCTCCAGAGATCCTGGAATACTGGCTGGAACTTTAAATTTAAAACGCGTTTTTCTCGAAACGGTTGGTAATTTAGCATAAAATAAACTCCTGGTAAAAAATTTGATATTAAAATTTGTTTGTTTCTTATTTAGAGCACGCTAAAAAATGCCTTTAATGCATGCCCCTTAAATTAAAATAAACGTACAACAATGTTGCCTACTTTTGAGAGTATGTTTGCTGTAGTGAGTATAAGCAAATGCAACTGCTGGTAATTTTTTGCTTAATGTAGCATTCTTTCAGGCATTTTATAAGGCTCATCGGCATGAGATTAATTTAGAAAATTTAAATAAATAATATTCATCACTTTATTTTTGTTTCTTGTCTAACAAATAAGAATTATTATTGGATTTATTTATTTATTGAGGGAAGTAAGAAGAAAAGACAAATAAGAAATGGTCTAAGTTTGCTTTTTTAATTTCTCTCGCCTTATTTGTAGTTTTGTTAACTCTGAAAAGTAATGCATTTCTAACACTGTTTATACAGGCGCCTATTTAAACAGTGATAACATTTATAGTTATTTGATTTCTATTTTATCTTCAACTTCAATAAAAAACACCTAATCCCATTAAAAACTTTAATTTTTATTGTCATTCGTTATAAATAAACTTGTTTGTTGCAGACTTACGAGTTCTATGTTACTTAATTACATAAAAACGTTCCTAAGCGGTGGCATTTGAGCAAGACATTGCGTCTCTTTCGATTTGTTAGTTTGTTTTTGGTGCTTTTTGGTAAAATATTCATGGCAATTCTCTAGGCAGACGGTTGTACTAAGGCTTAACTATGGCATTAAATAGTTTATAATAAATAGCTGGCCACTAAAACTAACTAAACTAAGGTAACTACAGTGCTATGCTCGGGCAGTATCACAGTGCAGAGGCTCGTCCTCCGGCTTTCGATTGTTGGCATTCCTGGGCGAGATCACAAACGGCTTGCGCAGCTGGGCATTCCTCAGGCGTCTCTGGGCGCGTTTCCGGCGACATCTTATCATGCAGAAGAGCAGAACTGTAAGAAGAGAGGGGTAATTTTAATTAAATATAAACCAGATCATTACAAATTATTTATTATCATCATCTTATTAACTCACCTAAGAGCACAAAGAACACGCCGCCAAAGCAGCCGGCCGCAAAGAGCCAGAGACTCCGCGTTTCGTTCAACTCGATGGTCGTCTGGCAACTGGCAAACGTCGCCGAGTGGATCGTCCGATTGTAGGGCAGTGGACATTCGCGGATCTCGAGCGCCTCTGAAAATGGAATTGCAAGTTGGTCATATGCCAAAATTAGCAGCTGCTGCATCCCTCTTCCATGTCGCTTCCGTCCATCCAAACACTTACCCATGCAAACGGGCACGAACTGCGGGTTGGCGCCGAGCATCATGAGATGGTTGGTGACCTGCTGGCATCCGCACTGGCTGAGCTGTGTCTTGGTCAAGTCGATGACTCGGAGGTGGCACAGGTTGGCCAGGCTGTCGATCTTGAAGTCCTGCAAGGGATTCATCGAGGCATTCAGTTGCCAGAGTTCTGGAAAGGAATATATATATATTACAAACTCTCAATTGGTGATATATTTACAGTTTTTACTTACTTGGCAATATGCCCAGATCGGGCACCTCCTTGAGCTCACAATTGGCTATATTGAGGTACTCCAGTGGCGCCCTAATGGGCTTCTCCAGTGCCCGCAGGTCGAGGGACACCAGCTCGTTGCTGTCAATATAGAGATTTCTCAGTCGTGGCATCTGGAAGAGCTCCAGGGGTATGGTAGTCAGTCCATTATTCGACAGATCTATTTCCTGCAAGGGACGTCAATTAAGATTAAGATTAACTAAGAGTCATAGTTGCTGATTAATTGGATGTCGTGTTGTTACCTGGAGCGAGGTGAGCGGCTCAAAGGTTCCCGGCTCCACCGATAAGATCATGTTCTCAAAGAGCATCAGAAACTTGATGTCTGTGTACTTCTGAAACGAGCCACTTTTCAGCTTCCTGATGCGATTGTACGATAGATCCAGAACCTACACAAATTGTGAGTGAATTGCAAGATCATTAGGTGATAGAGTTGTGAATGGGTTAGGAGAGGTAGCTACTGAGCATCGCATTTTTATCATAGAATTAATCACACAGAACTTACACAATTTTATATTCACTTGGCAGAATTTGTTGTGCCTGCTTGCAATTTCTGTGGGAATATGCCCATATATATAGCGGAATTTATAGTCTCTAAGCTACTTCTTTATTCTTTAATTAAGCCCAATTGAGGCTAACTAGGGGAGGGGGACTATAGCCATGATGACGATAAATTAAGATACAGATCACCGGCTATAGCTGACCCCACCGATCATTACTCACCTCCACCGAGGTCTTGAGATTCTGGGGCACCTCCTTGAGGTCCAGATGAAAGCACTTTATCCGTAGCAGCTTATCAATTCGCCCATACGTGCACTTGCGCTCATCCTGCAGGAGAAAGGCGTCGGCTAGCAGGATCTGGAGGCACACTATGATCGCCGGCAGCTGCCAATGCAGTTCCATGCTCTGTCTGAAATAAAATACAAGGATATATTGTTGAGCTTTGTATGGGGAATTTCGGCGCCAACTTGTTTATTTTCTCGACTGCAACTAGAATAATAAACTAAGGCATTTAATGGTGGGGGCATGGGGCGCGTCAAAGCGTTTATTTTGGAATTAGCGATTTACAAGATCAATGCCGCTCATGGCTGGGGGTCTGGGTCTGGTTGTGGCTGGGTTTGGGGTTTCACTGAACTGAAAGCATCCAATCAAGCGCATCTCCCGCACCTTGCAAACCGAATTAGCGGCGAACCATTCAAGCCATCGCTGCGTATGAGTGATGCTCATGGCTCACATTACGTATACGTAACGTACAATCAGTGTCAACTGCAACAAAAGATGATTCCGCATAGCAGCGGAAACAGTTGCAAGCCCTAATAATGGTAGACTATTACTAGACGAGCCCTGGAAATAACTGAGTCACTGTGAATCCGCTAGGTAGATAGATTCATCCACTTCGGGTGTGTGGTGCCTGTTTTCATGTATCTTATCATGTTCTATGTGTATATATAGTATGTACGCCTTTTAATTCAACATCAAACAGCCAGAGAAGGGTAGCAATAAATCTTAGGAAATACATTCCATTAGAATGCTTTTATGGCTCTTTTCAATGTGTCAGAAACGCCGCAATTTGCCAAAAAGAAAAATGGGGTAAAAGTCGAAAAAAACAATAATCGATTAGAGGCCAGAAATAGCCCTGCCATATAGTGATTTATACGGGAATATAGTAACGCAGCCTCAGTATATATATATCTTGACATGATCTTGGCCCGAAAAGGCACATTTGGTAACAGTTTATATTGAAATTGAAATGGAAATGGCCAAAAACCCATTGTTAGTGTCTCTGTCACGCCCCATTGAAGGGCAATTAGAAAATTGCACGTTTCCAGCAACATTTTTCGCTGCCTTTGCGTGATACATTTTCGTTGTAGTTTTTGTTTGCTTTGTGAAAATGGAAACCCAACCTACCCAACCTCATGAGCAATTTCTTGAGTATTATGATTTTGCATTTGTGACATTCGGTTTAATTGCTGTCGCAGCTGAAAGCTTTGTTTCGGGAAATCAAGTGTCGCAGTCAGCAAACGGTCACTGTCTTCCACAGTGTTTACCCAAACCTTTAACGGCTGCCAGGAGGAATGATGAACGATGAACGGTTTCCATTCATATTGGCAAATCGGCATAAAGCCCGTCCAAGTGGCGGAATTAAGACGCATTGAGTCCACCGATAAGATCGCTTTCTGGGCCAATTACAAAGGCAACGCCACCGGAGCGACCAATCAATTATAAAGTTAGTAACAATACGTGGGTCATATTAGCTCCCAGCAAACAATGATTCATGGGCCGCTTTTAGCTGCCATTTCATTTATTAATTTTTGGGGGTATTTTCCCCCAAAGTGTCTTGGCCTTTGACCAAAAACTGTTGCGCTCCACTTGAAAGGCATATGCTGAACTAATGCCCAGGAGCATGCTTTCGCCACCCAGTGTTTTCCACCTTCGACAGTCGTACGAATCAGCGAAAAAAAAGAAAACAACACAGAGAGCAGAAAATATATCAAACAAAAAAATATTGAAGCTATTTCCACACTCTTTTTGGGTCTGACAGCGACCGCAACAATGGCTATAAATATATTTTCATATATTTAAATTAAAATTAAGCAGAAAGCACAGCCCATCATACCTTATGGAATTCCTGTGTCTTCCGCTCAAGGGGTCTCAGAATTCAACGAAAAATTGGCCATAAAAAGGGCTAATGCCGACATTGGATTGGATATAAAAGAAATTTGAAAGAGATCTCCCCCTCGCGGAATGAAGGAATCAGCTTTAGCTCTAGCAAGAGGTATGGGTCAGAATTTATGCTTTCTACTTTGGCCGCATTTGTTCCAATATTTATTTATATATTAGGCTCAATCAAGCGGCTGTTGCCGCAGACCAACAGACAAACAATGGAACATGCATGCGAATGGGGTGGCAGAAATGGGTTACGGATCGGAATGGTCGCCTACAGGCACCTCCCACCTCGCCGGGATGCGAGATCCATACGGATTCCAGCCGCCTGCCTGCCCCCCGATATGATTAATATGACGACGAGGGATTATTTATCTGTACGCGGGGCCAAGCGATTATGGGGATAACCGAACGAAACGAGAATATTGACAAAGACGCTCGTAAAAAATGACTTGGGGAAAAAAATCTCGAAATTAGTATCAAATATTTTAATAACATTCTAAACATTTGTGAATGGATTTATGTGCTCTTGTGATAGTTCCTGTCACACATTGTGGGCGTCGGCACACTCATATATATGCATATTATCGGGTATAGTATATCTTTCGGCGAGGGCTATCCCCCTCCCCCACACCTTTCCCTCCCGCCTCCCCTCAACAGGTGTGTGATCCATGGGGCCCCAAGATTTATTCACATTTCTCTCGAGCACGTTGAAGATTTATCTGTTTGGACTTTTCTGTGATTCTGCCGTGGCACTCTCTGATGATGAAACACTGCCTGTGACGACCACTTTTACTATCGTTTCTGTGTCGTCAAAAGATCTTGGTTACCCTTTTTTTTGTTTTATTCACCCGAACTCGCCTTGAGTAATAAGACCACATATTTTGTTATCAGAACAATTCAAGTGCTACTCCCTTATCAGCTTTGTTCCCCTTTCCGCTGTAGAGTTCTTTCTAAAATACAGAACAAAAAAAATTTAATTGAAACAGCAGTAACAGTCACGGCAAGAACGGCTGAAAAAAAGCGTTGCTCATTTATTTCAATTAAACACAATCAAGAAAGTATTCCCAGCGCGGGAAATGAATCGAGGGGGAAAAAACAAAAGAATCCCAACCAATCGAACTGATGGAGCCCTAAGCTACAGTTACAGTTTTGAGTAACTGCCATTTAATGCCGGAGGAATGCCCTGGAAAATTAGATTTTATTATGTTTAGAACTAGAAGTATATCTTGTATAAATAAGGGGAGTTTCTGTGATATCTTAGTAGACTTTGTAGCCTCTCCTACTGAGTTTTCCCCCTCTTTCAAGTTCTGACACAATCACTGTAAAGATTAGTCTTTCCCCCTCGTGATAAGCAGGTGTTCTTTATAAAAGTTAATTATTGTATAAACAGACTCATTCGTTTTACTCTGGATTTTGTACATATCGAGTATATACCGAGCAGGGAGTACTAGGTACTGCCTTTCTGTATAACTCTCATTCCCTTTTACAAGATATGCCTGCCTGGTGTGTATACCGAAAGCCTCCAATTGTCGCTAATTGAAATCAATTTAAGTTTGGACTCTATCGCATTATGCTGCAGGGGAGGAGGTACAGAAAGAGACTCTTTCAGATCTAGACGGGGGCACATTTCAATGCTAAGTTTTCTGATTAGAAAATTTAATATAGACGCCCAGCTGTTGTGCAATCTACTTACAACGTACTACTATGTGGTTCCACTGATGATAACCCGGCAGACCCCGAATTACAACATTCATAGGGGAAGAAGAGGAAAACTAAAGGGAGAATCTATAGTAAACACAGACTTACCGATTAGGTATTCCCAGTGATCTTCAGGTATAATCCCATTTATAGTTTGAGTGGTTAATCCTTGAGCAGGCACAGGATCATTTTAGCACTTCACTTCACTGGGAACTTGGTTTAGATTTCTCTATTTTCAGATATTTTTTGTGTGATTTTAACACTTGAAATTTAAGTTTAGAAGATGCTTTCTTTATCTTAATATATTTTAGATAATAATTTTGTAATCTTTGTGATATTGATTTGTAATCACTCCCAAGTCGTAGTTATTTACGCCGGATAGGTGGCTATAGAGAACTTTACGGAGCGTGCACGTTAGCCGGAACCGCTCAATTCAACCGCAGACATGGAATTGAAACGAACGCCGAGATCGGTTTTTTTTTGTTTTGCCTTTCGGACTCCGACGATCGCCGCCGAGCACTTCTCGCACCGAAAAACTCTGATAAAGCACACACACTTACACACACACACATGGGTCTGCTGCAGCGGGAAAACTCGGTGGAAATTCGGGAGAGACCACGGAAGAGACCTCTCTCAATTTGGGCGCTCTCGTTGCTCCGTGATAAGCGCAATGGAAACTGATATATCTGGAAATTGAGCTGTTTGTGGGATTTTTGGACAGCTCGAGTGTGGATATTACTGATTTAGCTGGCCACTCATCCAATTAGCAAACAAACGATAATCGACATCGATCTCCTAATAAATCCGCCACGAAAAACAAGTGTAAATGCGTATGGAATGTTTTGTCAAGCCAGCCATAGTGATGAATGATACGCTGATACCCAGAAATGATACCATAAACCGGGCCATAAATGTGGGCAAAGACGTCCTAATGCCCAGTCCTTATCAGCAGCAACTTCCCCTGACAAGCCAAGATCTCTCATGTCTGCAGAGACTTCCACACGCGTCTTGTTCTAGTTCTACCATAAACCCATAAATCCCCCGAGTGACGAGACCGCTAATTGCTACCTGGCACCGGGTAGAACTTCAGGTAGAACTGCAGGTAGGTATGGCAGAAATATTGAAATAAACATACTGCATCAGTATAAAATTATGATAGATATATAGGATCACTACAATCGAAAAAAAGAGACAAATTCCAATCCGTTTTTCAAATATCTTGTCGATATCAATAATTAAACTTCAACGGAGAAAATATTTAAAATTTCGATATGAACACGATTGTTTTCAGATTTTTCTTGATACATTATATCGAACTGATGTTCTCGATATGCATCAATATCGATAATTTAACTTTAAAATCTATATCAAAGTTCACAAAATTTTTTTAATATCATATCGGACCTTAGTTAATAATACGCACCAAATCACTTTGCTTTTCATCGTATTTATTATACACTTTTTGTTTACAACATGGAAAAAGAATTGGTAGAAAAATATGACATCATGGTTAAAGGTTTTAATACCTATATGTATAAACCCATATTCCATTAGTTGCCTTATGTGGCTTTTTTAGTCTTCGCTTTGCAATGTTTTCTTTTTTTTTTGTTTGTTAAGATATGAGAATTAGGAAAATCAAAAAGTCGAAATAAGTGATTCTTCAGTTGGTTAATCGAAAAAGGAAATAAAAGTAAAAATAAGGTTAAGTGAAAAATAAATAATTCTTTTGGAGGTTCGATATTCTCTCCATTTCTCTTCGTTGATTATGTAAAATGTGTGTTTTTTTTTACAAAAGATTGAGCAATCAGATAAATATAAATCGTTCTTCGCTACTAACATCCTCCAGTTAGTGCTAATTTTGTCTAGCTTTCACAATTTTTTTTTTTGCATTTTTCTTAACGTGTTTTTCGTTTGTTTTTTATACATTTTCTTGGTGTTTTTTCGTTTTTTTTTGTTCGTTTTTCGTTTGATTTTTTGTTTTGTTTTTTTTTTTTGTTTGGTGATAATATGGTTTTATGTTTTCCGTATCCGATCTCTGCTGATCTCTGTTGATTAAATAAAAAGTATTTCAAGCATTCATTTTGGTTTTCCATGAAAAATCAATGAAGCTTCTTCCGTGAGGTATCCTCCGTCTCCTCCCCAATGCTTTGAATAAGTTGAACTCGGTTAACTTAGTCGATAATACGGCGCATGATTGGCCAAACTAATCACAATCTGCAGGAAGCCTCTCCAGTTCAGGGCTCCTCCTTCTGCAGGTTCTGCAGCTTCTCGCTGATGTTCGTGCTCTGGTAGAAGAGCCGAACCACATTGGTCCCCTCGCCCTTGGTGGCCAGTATCTCCACCTGGAATGTCTCGGAGCAGCGCGTGTCGATGAACGTTTGCAACTGGGCCACATCGCACTTGGCCATGGTGGCCGCCTCTAGCTCACAGTGTTTGCTAAAACGCTCCGGCTTGGCCAGCTCCTCGGGCAGCTGGCGGAAATGCTGGGTCACCGCATTGTTGCCAAAATCTATGAAGTGCACCTCACATTTGTTGTCCTCCAGCACCTTGAGTATCTGGGCGCGATAGAAGACCTCGTCCTGGGGAAACTGGGCCACGCACAGGGCTCCCTCCTTGAGTTCGCTGAAAACGGGCCAGTCCTGTTCTGCGTCCAGCAACTTATCCGTCATCTTCTCCAGCTCTGGCACCTCGCTCTCCATCTGCACGTAGAAGGAGGTGGGGCCGTCGTACTGCACCACAAAGCAGTTGTGCAGCTCCGCTTCTAGGGGCTTCTGCACTCCGGCCACTGTGCTGGCCAGCTCCTGGGCAAAGTCCTTGTAGTTGATGCAGAGCTTTGCCAGCAGGGGCTTCGATTCATCCTCCATCGGCTGAGTGGTTATCTGGTAGACCTCGCCAAAGTGCTGTTCCAGCAGGGCGGCAAATGCCTGCTCCAGTTTCTCTTCGGGCACATCGGCGGGGAGTTCCTCCAGCTGGCAATGAAGAGCCTGCGGGGCAATCTGTTCGATTCCCTGGGGCAATTTCCAAATCTCCGGCACGGTTATGGTGTTTCCATAGTCAAGCAAAAAGGCCTCATAGCCCTTGTGATCGTCCAGAGTAGACTTGACGCTGCAGCGATAGTAGCAGGCATCCTCCTGGGAGTAGCAAACACCATGGGCGTCCTTTGATGGCGCCTTAAATACCTGCAGTTGGTCCTTGGTCAGGGACCGCAGGGTCTTAACAATCACATCTAATTCCGGCGAATTGTTCTTTAGTTGGACATAGAAACTCTTGGGTGAGCTGCCGTGCGAAATAACGCACTCGGAGTTCTCGTTCCGCTTCTGGATGATGGTCAGCTCCGTCTTGAGCACCTTCTGCAGCTGCTCGTAAATATTTAGGCCCTTCTTGTCGTTGGTGATCAGCCTGACCAATGGGGGGCTCGCTGACTTGTCTAGAAATTCCACCACAACATCGCCGTTGCAGCAGTCCAGCAGCGCTTGGATGTTCACCAGGGTGAGTTTTTTGTTCTTCTCAAAATCAGCGCAGGACTCCAGTCGGCAGATCTCAGCAATTGCCGGAATGGTTTTGAACTCCTCTGGCATGTCGTAGAGCTTGTCCACTACCGAGGGGTTGCCGTAGTCAATGAAGATCACGCGATACTTGCCATCGTCCAATAGTTCCACGATGCGAACGCGGTAGAACTCGTCGTCTTCGTCGAATTGAGCCACAAGCAACTCGTCCAGGTTTGCCTTCTCCTTTTTGGGCTGCAATGTGCCGTCATTCAACTTCTCGATAATGATGTCCAGCAACGGTTCCTTTTCAGTGAACTGAAGATACATCTCAGATGGGCTCTCCACGTGGGTGATAGCAGCTTTGGTTTTCACAGAGGCGCCGCCCTCCGTCAGCGACTCCTTACTGGAAGCCTTCGGTTCCTTGCGGGGACACAGCGGCAGCAGGCGCTCGTTGATGTCCTCGCCATCCAGCAAAAGTTGTATCGTGACCTGATCCTGGCCGGGCTTTACCAGTTGTGTGGTGAATATCAGCTCTCCCTCGCCAGTCAGCTCGGCGAACTTGGCCTCCGCTTCCGGCGACCAGGATGTGTAGGCTTCCGGCAGCTGCAGCGAGCACTTCTTAGACAAGCTGGGCAGGCTGGCAATCTCCTCGGAGAGCAGCAGGCACTTGGTCGTGGTGGACTGGTTGCCGTAGTCAATGAACAGCACCTCGTAGCGCCCATCTGGCAGTTGCTTCAGCAGCTGTGCCCGATACCATAGCTCGTCGTCCTCGAAGAGGGCCGCCACAATGGCACCTTTTTCGAATTTCTCCAGCGGCTTTAGCTTCTCCTCGTCCCGCAGGAACATCTCAATCAGTTCCAGCGCCTTGGAGTCCCGCTCCAACTGGATGTAGAAGTCACTTATGCCGTTGACATGCGAAATGTAGCAAGTGCAGCCGCTGGTCACGTACTCCAGTGGCTTGGCAAAGCCATCGGCGATTAGCTTCTTGGCGACATCCTCGCCGTCGATAAACAGGTTCACGTAACTGACAGTCTGGCGGTCGCCCTGGGTGAGATACTCGTAGCGCAGGTTCTTCGTGTACGATTCGTTGAAGATGCCATTCGCAGCGTCCACCCAGTCGGCAGTGTTCTTGGGCCTAATGGGAAGGGCGCAGGGCAGACAGAAGGGTTCGATGTGTGACCACATGCTCTCCTTGACGTCCGACGTGTCCGAAACGCAGTCCGTGTTGCCAAAGTCCACGAACTGCAACACCATTAGCTCAGCGTCGATAATCTTGGCGCGATACCAGTTCTTGTCCACGGAGTACAGGGAGATGCAGTCGGCCCCATTCACCACATTCCTTAGTTGGGGTAGTGAGGGCGACACAATCTGAAGGTTCTCCTGCAGGCGATTAATCTCTGGCAGCTGGTCAATGGGGTGGACAAAGAAGTGGGCCGGATTGTCACAGTGACTAAGCACCGCCTTTTCCATGTCCTTGTAGGGATCTTCCTCTGGAGGTGTGATCTTTGCAGGCTCTTTAACAGGCACCGGCGTGGGCTCACGCTCTGGTTCTGGCTCTGGCTGAACAACTGCCTTGGTTTCTGGTTCTTTTACAATCGCAGGCACTGGTGTGGCTGGCTTTGGCTCTTCTGGAACTGGTGTGGGGGCCTTAGCAGGAACCGGCGCAGGTGCAGGTGCAGCCGCTTGCTTCGGTTTCTTGGGTTCACGTTGCTCCCTGTCGTTCTGTTGCTTCTTCTTGGGCGAGCTGGACTTGCTGCTGCCAGTACCACGTCCCTTTTCCTCCTCATCATCCAAAGTCAAGTCTACCGTTTCAATGTACTCGTAGATGCGAGACTTTCCCTTATCCAGTTGCTTGCGCAAGTAATCTAGATCCTTGCCGGGAATGAGCTTCTCCGCTTTGAGCCTATCCACCACACTCTCGCCGTTCTCCATGGTGACATCAGCGATGAGATGATTGCGCCGTACCTCAAACGGTTTGATAGTGACCACATTACCCTCAAGGAGTTCAGCAACACGTTTCTGCAGCTTTTCAGAATCGTTGGGCCTTCCAATGGGTAGGTTCACCTCGATGGCGAAGCCACTACTGTGCTCGTAGAACTTATCATCCAATGCCCGGATATCCTCACGCTTCACCACCTCCGTGTTGCCATAATCAATGTAGAACACCTCGGTGCGTGCTGCCGTTGAATCTCTCCCAGAGATTCGTGCTCGGTACCAATTTTTATCGCCACCTTGAGCGGCACAGATCTGTCCCGCTTCATATTTCTTTAGTGGGACACCTGGGAGAGGGATATAATAAGTGATTACATTGAAATTTAATGTTTGAGTACGGCAGTTCTTACCCTGGGACTCGTAGAACTCGAACATGTCATCCAGAAGGTTGTTAATGGCACCATCTGTGGCCACATGTTGAACAAAGATGCGGTAGGGTTTAGATGTGAAAGCCACTAGCGCCTGGAAGGAGCTCCACGCAACGGGATGGGCACAAATGAATGCCTTGCGATCCTCCTTGAATAGCGGCATTACAGGACGCAGGTAAATGCTTAAAAAAGTAAATACAAAAGTTATTATTGAACGAAGTGCCAGATTAAAACCTGATATCAAAGCCTTCTTACATATTATTTTCGCAGACATTTTTTATATTAAAGGCAAAGGATTTTCCCTCGTAAAACTCCTTGAAACGCCTGGCCAAATCCGGATTCGATTTGACGAACTTGGCATCGTCATAGCTGCACATAAAGTTCACATTGTTGCAGTTGTCGAACTGAACCTTGAAGCTTGACATGTCCCGAATGAAACTGAACTTGCCCCTGATCTGTTGGCCTGCCAGGAGACTCACACGAACCTCTGAAAAATGAATAAGGAATATATAAACACATATTCAATAAATCTAGCTGCGATCTCACCTGGAGCCACCTCAGTGAGTAAGTCCGCCTTGATCAGGGTTTTCCGCAGCGATGCACCGTTCACAAATAAATTGATGGTGTAGATACATCCACTTTGGCTGCCATAACTGTTGCTGCTCCTCTCCTTGTACAGAAACTCGCACTCCACCTTGGCATTGACCGGCACATACTTCTCCATGCAATCCACAATGTAAAGGGGATCATAGTTGGTCAGCACGCTGTCGAAGGTGCAGCGATGGGCCAGGCACGGTGGCTCCGAAAATCGCTGCTCCAGCGGCCACACATCCTCCGAGGTGACCGTGATCAGGCTGCCAGTGTCCACGCAGAAGACTCGATACTTGCGTATCATGTGATTACAAGCAATGACTGTGGCGCGCAGGATGGCGTTATCTTTGCGCTGACGCACAACCACCGTAGAGCCGACCTTCAGCTGAAGGGGCTGATGTTGCTTCTGTCGGTAGAACTGTCGCATCTCGCGGAGAACAGCATCGTACTTGGCAGCAAGACTCTTGGGCACAACGTAGAACTGGAAGGGTGAGACCCACCAGGACAGGCTAGCCGCCTCCTTGCTAGGAATTTTGATATCCTGCAGCACATACGGCTTGTCCAGAGGCACATACTTTTCCGGCCGGGATTCGGTGGAGGAGGCAGCATCGCTCTCCACGCCACTGGAACGTTTTGAAGAGCTTACGGCGTTGCCGTCCAAGGTGGACTTTTGCCGCTGCGGCTTCTGGGCAAAGCCCTGAGGTGCGTTCTGCGAGCGTTGGTTCTTCTGCTGGTTATCTGGAGTCTTGCGCGGAGATTCGTTCAGACTAAAGCGACTGGAAGGAAATATTGATTAATAAAATCTAATTTATTTATTTAAGCATGCGACTCACGTATTTTTATTCGCCTCTTGGTTTCCATTCTGCAACCTAGGCGACTGAGTCTGCAGGCGTCCGTTCTGCTGACGTTTACCCTTGCGGGGCGAGCTCATGCCACTGGCGTAACTGCCGGTGCTTTGGGTATCGAAGCTGGAATCCAGATGGCGATCAAATCTCTCAACCTGAAGCTGCTGCTGTGATTGCTGGCGCCTGCTATCCTTGGAGCCCGCAGATGTGGAGCTGCGCTTGTCCCAGTCACCCGAAACCTTGCTGTTTCCCTTTCCAGAATCAACAACAGGCTCCTTGTATTGCTTTTGCTGCTTCTCCTTCGACGGCACGCGATCGTCAATCTCCACAATGCTAGTAGAGTTCAAAACGTTGCTCTTGTCCAGCTCCGAGGAGATTAATGACTCTGTGTGCGTGGTATTGAAGTGCCCCTTCTCCAGCGACAGGTACTTTTCGAAGGGCATTGAGAGCTTGTACAGCTTCTTCATCACATTTAGGTTCTTGGCCATCAGATTCACCACATTAAGGCCGTCGGGTTCGATACGGAAGACGCGCACATTGAAGGTGCGACGCTGGATGTTAGAGTCTTCGGCCAGCATCTCAAACTGATCGGTGATCTTGTCCTTGCCCAGATCGCTGTTCTCGAAGCCCTTCAGGCAGCACTTGACCGCCTGGCGCGGCATTTCGAGATGCTTTTCGGCTATGTGGCCGATGCAATGGCGCTTCACGACCTGCTCGTAGCCAAAGTCCACGTGACGCACGATCACAGTTTCATCCACACGCAGGACCTCGGCACGATACCACTCCTGGTCGAAGCGCACCATGCACGGTGCTCCCAGGACCAACTGGTCAGGCACCCTCTGGTTGGCATTGTAGTAAGAGAACATTTCATCCATCAGCTTGCCAAACTTCTCCACGTTGACCACCTTTTGGACATAAAAATTGCTCGGCGAATCAATGAATCGGATCTCCACTTCATCGTCGTTCTGGAGCTGATCCGCCTTGGTGTATGACAGGCGCGTATTCTTCATCTGCCGCAGTCTCTCCAGCATATTAGAGCCCTGAAATAGACAGAAATTAGGGGATTTCTCTTACTCTTCCAAGAGAGCCACTTACATTCTGAATGAGGTGACAGGTCTGCATGGAGCCCACGCTCTCCGGCGCGTGTACAGTTAGCTGAAAGTTCCTGTAGGTGCACAATTCCTTGAAGATCCGCCTCATGCTCTCGTCTATGGGTTCGATCTCCTTGGTTCCGGCCAAGGCAAACCGATAAGCGAAAGGCTTAATCTCTAACAGCTCGGAGGGTATTTGGTAGAGATCGCTAATAAGCAGCAGCGCAGAGTTCCCGTAGTCCACGTAAACAACGCGGAAACGCTGGCCAATGATGCCGCTTACCAGAGCGCGGTAAAAGTTGCCATCATCCGCGAAGCGGGCCACGCAAGCCGTTCCGATTTCCGGAGCCTGCGACAGCGGCTTCAAGTGGGTTTTCTCGATCTTTCCCATCATGGAGGTTAAATCGTTCAAGCTGCTCTTCAATTGAACCCAAAACAGGTGGACAGCGTTCTCCACATAGCTCATGTAGACGTCGTAGGTGAGGCCCACGGTTAAGCTGGTGGTTCTGAAGGCGGGAATGGCGCGTTGCTGGGCCCTGTGTGCCGGCGCCGTTGGCGTGGGCGGCGGAGTAAAACGTGCGGGGGCATAATTCACCTGTGGATAGGTCATCACATGGTTATTAAAGGGAAACCCTTTCTGTGGGGCCGGCTGATTCAGCCGGACATTATAGTAATTGTAAAGCGATCGGGCGGCCTTGGGCACATAAGGTTGAGCAGCCGGCTCAGCGGGCTGATAATTGGCACGATTATAAGGATTGGCCGGCACGTAAGCCGGTTTCTGAGTATTGGCCAGGCCGTGCGCTGGCATCTGTACATTTGTCTGGAAGTGTATAAAGTTACTATATCGATTTCTAAGCGAGAAAACCATTTAATCATACCACATTAGCTAGCGGCACCTGTTTGGGCGCAAATTCGGCGGAGTCTATATTGAGTGGCCTTGGCGATGATGTCACCTGAACCGAGCGCTGAGCTTCTAAGCGGGCGGATAGGGATCGGCGCGACGCCAGCTGCTCCCTTGCGATGTCCGTCGGAGTCATTGAGTTGCTGTGTATGCTGTTATTGTTGTGCTCCGCAAGCGGCGACTGAGGCACATCCTTCCACAGCTTGCGGCAATGATCCAGCATGAGTTGCTTGGCAACAGGAGCACCGATCTTCCGCTGTTGCACCAGGAACTCGTCCAGCTGAAAATCCTTCCAGCGCACGGTGGCAAATTTCTGGCCACATATCTGTGTGGCATCAATGTCCAAGTGAACGGTCTGATTGACAATCAACTGGCGGACAGCCGCCAGATCGCCCTGGCCCCAGTCGTGGCACATGCCGAGAACTATGTACTGGGAGCAGAGCAGCGGAATGTTCTGCATGAGCTTCGGTGCCTTGGGGAATATCAACTGGGGAAGACAAATCGATTAAAGGGGCAACTGAAAGGAGACTCTCGTACTCACGTCTTTTCCCTTGACTGTGAGCTTGTTGCCATAGTCTAAAAACTCAACCTCCGTACGCATTTGCTGGCCCTCGAGCTCTGCGGACACCACACGGGCCCTCATGTAGTCCACGTCGCCGGGAGCAGGACCATTTGTCCGCTTGTAGGCGCAGATGACGCCGGGCGTGACCAGGGCCTGCTGGCGCTCCACGCTCCAACTGGGCTCGATGCCGAAGCAGGCGGGCAGCACCTTCTCGATGCCCTTGCTAACGAGGATGGCGGCCTCATGGTTCACCTGGCCGTAGACCTTCAGGTACGGGCCCACAAAGTCCAGGTGCGTGACATATAGATCCAGTTTGGAGGCGCCATTGCTCGGTGCCTGTCCATTCATGGTTAGGTGTTATGGTTCGCTGGAATTGTGGAATTTAGTAAGGAAAAAAAGTGCAAAGATACAGTAATTTCTGGCGTCTTAAATTCAGCACACACACACGCATAAGCCTTGAACTATTCTTTTGAACAAGAACAGTTAGTTGGAAATAATGGAACGGTATCCTGCACACACTCAAGAAAAGCCAATGCATGTGTGACTCGTGTTAAGACAAAAAAAAAATATAATTAAAGCATTCCAATTCCACTTACGTCTTGTCGTCTTCGTTGTCCAGATTCAAAGCGAAACTCTGAAAAAACGCCCTGCCCGCCGCCAGGTGCCCCACTTCTCTATCTGTCTATCTCTCTCTATTGTCTATCTTCTGCGTTCTCCCTGTTATTTAATTATATTTGCCTGCTCGGCTTTCGGAATTGGACGGCGTTTTTGGGGGTAAACGGTGGCACAGTTCTTAATGGCTGGGCCGCGGGCTCTTTTCGGTTTACTGTTTGTGGAAGAAAGTCTTGCGAGTGATTAGAAATCGCGATGCACACACACCTCTCCCCGATCCACGTCTCAGTGCAGGTGCTGTGGTGCAGCGATACAGTTTGATTCCAATTGGGAGAATGGGGGTTTTACGGTTTTCAGTCTTTTGAATTTCCAGGTGCGCCCGCTCAGCAAGCGCCTCTCGTTAACTCTGATTCTTAGGTTTGAAGCAATAAATCAGCGCGAAATGAGTTAAATCGAAAAATATATCACCCAACTTTTTCCACAAGACAACGAAGACTAGTGTTGGACAACGACCGATGGATGAAGATTCTGTAATCGCGGACTTTCTCCCTGCGCCATCTGGTCACACTAGCTTAACGATAGTATCGTTGCTGGCATTTTCGTGACGCGTTAGCACCACCGCCAAAAACCAGGCAGATGTTCAACGCCGCGGCGAGCAATTTTCAATAACAGTGATTAAAGACCAAATTAAACTGATTAAATGTGTTTAAATGCAAATGCTTAAGATGAACTAGGCCCCGCCAAGGTCGCTCGCACAACTGGACACAGAAGAGAGGCTCGGTGCTTGCGACAAGGGGCAGTAAATGCCCATAAAATCCGGCGGTCTACGCGCGTTTTTCGCTTGGGCTGCTTAGTTTTCCCCCCTACCTGGGAAAAGTGCCACATTTCCAAAAGGTAAATGCACTTTCATCAAGATTGATGCGTTGATGATAAGGAATAAGTCAATGGCTGGTCATTATGGACTTTCGCTTTCGGTTTTCCGTACCTCCCCAAGCACAGCAAGTGCCCCAAAACCACAACTAGAGCGAGCCTGTACATGGTGCCGCGTGCCTTAGCTAAGTTCTATAACTACAACAAAGAATCTATTTTTATTCAAAGAATGGCCACCAGCAACTCGTTGAGGAATAAAATAAACAACAGCTATGAATCGGAGCCTTCCACGGGCAGCGGGGTGAGATTAAATGCGGCTTAAACCCCATTACAACCTCTTAAACCATTAAAAACTCTCTTATTTGCAGTCTTCGCTCAGTGAAAACAATGAGGGCCACATATCTGACGAGGAGTTAAATCTGCCGTATCTGATGAAACCGAAACCACGGAGCCTGACCCGTACAACTCCAGAGACCACCACCGCCACGCCACCACCTGCCTCTGGCCCGAAACCCGGCAGCCAGGACTCCCAGTTTAGGGGCTTCGGCGACAGTCCCTATGGTCAGGTGAACAAGCGCTTGTATGGCTCCCAGCTGCAGAACCTTAAACTGCCCGATATGGAGCCGACCCCTGCCGTCCGTGGCCCCTCGCCCGGAAAGATTGTCTTTCCCCGGTTCTACGACTCGCTTATCGAGGAGAACAGCTGCAATGCCGTGGACATGGCCGTGTCGGTGTCGGTTGAACTTACAACCGCAACAACGACGACGACGGGGAGTCTCTCCTTCGATGGCAAAATCAAAAGTCTGACCGAGGAGCAGGAGAAGCCGGGTCCCTCCCATGCAAATCCCCCCCGGCTCTCCACCGTGCTGGAAACCTCGCTGAATACCTCGCAGCAAAAGTTCAACAACGAACGCTCGCCCGATCTCTTTGCTGAGAGCGACGAGGAGGCGTACGAACAAGAGGAGAAGGCTGCCCCACCAACCAGACTCGAAGATCTACCCGAGACCTTGGATGAGTCACAGTGCACCAGCGATGTGCGTGCCCGCGCCACGGAGTCCAGCTTCGTGGATGAGCAGTCACAGGACATGTCGGCCACCCAGCTAACTGCCAACGATCCGCGCTCACATTTCTTGGAGAACTGTCGACGGGAGCGGGAGCTCTATCGACGGATACGACGCTGCTTGCAGGGTGTACGTCCACCGCCCACGGTGACCAATCCCGAAATGGATGTGATCAAAACTGTGCTCGGCATGAAGGCAAATGTACTCAACTTTTTGTCAAAGGAGGCTCCAAGCACGACGCAGGCCACGATCGAGGAAAGTGAGACTTCTTCCTTGTTCCGGCCCACGCACAGCCTGTTGGAAGCCCAAAGCATGGGCTGGCGGGAGGTTCTGGGCGTGAGACAACACGGATTGAGGTGAGACTTATTTTTTGTTGTAGTTTTTGCCCCAAAAATATACAAATTAATTGTGTTTGCAGTTACAACTTAAACAAGGCTGCCGAACAAAATGAATACCTCAGCATGTCCGTGGTTGATCGCTATGTGGGCGTGGAAACAGCCACCTCCTATGTGCGTTCCCCCTCAAGTGCTAAGAAGCGAAATATGCGGATGAAGTGAGTTATATAACTTACGCTGGCGTCCTAGAACGTGTTACTTACCATTTTCTACCTTAGAATGCTCACCCAATCGCCTGGCAATCGCCTCAGTCACCTGGCCAAGCGCCGTGCCATATTTTCATCGGCAAATCTGGCCACTAACTCACAGAAGCTAAACAGTTCAATTGGACCACAAATATTGCTAGATAAGAAGTGAGTTAACATCTTAAATCTCTCATTAATGAAGCTAATTTTGGTATTCCAAATATACAGAAAAGTACGCAACAAGCGCAAGGCCACGCCCAAGCGCAAGACGCCGGGCAGCAAAAAGAAAGGTGAGTCAAGAGATAAGATAAGCCTGTGAGTTTTAAAACTATATATTCAATTCCCAGCTCGCAAGACGCCCACTTCATCCGCCCGCAAACGACTCTACCGCACCGATCTCATCAAACCGGGTCCGGGTCCATCAAGGGAAACCTCCAAACGTGCCCTATTCCAAAGCCCAGCCAAGTCCCTCCAGCAGCAGCTAATGCCACCCAAGCCTTTGTTCAAGCCCGAGATTGCGAATCGTGTGGAGCGTTCAAAGCGGGCGCTCTTCTCGCCGGATCACCAAGGCGTGGGCGGCAGCAACCAACTGGAGTCCCTGCTGAAGCGCAAGCGTAATGCCTGCGATGACGAGGACTCCGCTGATATGGCCAGCCAGAGCAGCAAGCTGTTCCGTGCCGAAAGTAGTGGACCCAGCGGCTTGACGCCCCGAGCCCTTAAGATCAAGAGTCAGAGCTTTTGCATTGGAGCTGGTTCCTCCACGGCAGGTGTACAGCAAAAGGCGGCACAGCAGCTGGCGGCGGCGGGAGCCAGTCAGTCGCGACTTAGTTTAGGACTGAGCGGCAGCAGCAGTAATTTGGCCAGCAGTTGCTTTGGCAGTGGAACGCCGCTGGCGAATAAACTGCAGCGAGCACAGTCGGAGATGAGCGCCACGCCCAATAGTAGCATGACGGAAAATCAGAGGAAGGTAGGTCTTATAGCAAAGATACTCAATATCTCAAGGCTTCCTACCCTTAAGGATATATGTATATCACATTATTTATTTGACATCTTTATGCGCACAGAAACTCCTTTGGGCAGTATCCCAGGCCCTGCAAGAGCGTAAAATCACAGCCAAGCATGAGCACTTCCGTCAGCATGCGGCGGATCTCACGCGCATTGTGAAGCGCATCTTCCAGGAATTCTACCTGGGACACACAACCAGCAATAGCGAAACGTTGCTAAGGTAAAGTACACAGGGGTGGGGAAAATCCTCTACTTATTTATTGCAACTCTATGCTTCTTTCCTCCCTCCTACAGGCTAGCCAAGAAGTTCGCCTTCAGCGTTATTGCGGGCAAGAGTACGGATGATGTTTACCTGCAGGCGCGCAGTCAGGAGAGCGAGGCCAAGCGTCTGTCCAGCACCCGACTTTCTGGCTACATTGGCCCCGAAGAGTTCGCACAGCGCAAGTTGCTGCTATCGCAGACATCATCCGGCGTGGGCACATTGGCCGGATCCACGCGCTCCCTGCACAACATCTTTGGCAGCGAGAACTCCATAGATTCGTTTGGTTTGAGCCAGCAGACGAGCGGTTGCCCGGATACGCAATCCAGCTTGGTGGACCGCATTGCCGAGGATTTGTTCTGCAAGGAACGACAGCCCATTCGGCCGAATCCAGCGCTGCAGAACAGCTCGTCGAAGAGCAATCTGGGTGGACTGGCGTTGCGCGAGAACGTGGACTGTGAGCTAAGACGATCGGCGCAGAAGAATTTTACGGGCAGGGATCAGAAGAACATCAGTCCGTACTATGGAGGAGGAGGAGGAAATGGAAGCAACGGCTCGGCCCGAAAGTTCCAATTGCCTTCGGCGAGCAGCAACAACTCTGGAGGAAAGGCCAAGCGACAGATATCCTTTGACTGCTAAGATTAGAGAAGAGGTAAAGGGATGAATCCTCCCTTTGCCTGGTCTGCTAGTTGCAACGTTTTTTTTTGTTTTCTATTATTTTTCTGAAGGTTGTTTTAGCTTAATTTATTTAACTGCCGGGTATCTCTCTCTCTTTTGAAAAAATCCAAACACAAAGGCAGACAACCGTTTATAGATAGGTATTAAATATACATAAAGTAAATCTCCTATAGATCTTATAGACCGCCTGCCTCTCCGCCCGACTCCCTAACAACATTTAGTTACAATTTCAACTAAGATCTAGGGCTATGTAGGATCTATATGGGATTTATTTTATACGCGACTCAAACTCAATGAATGCAATATTATCCACTGAAGTCTAGACGTAGAATGTACCAAATTTGTGCTTAAAAATTACAAATTTTAAACAACTAAACCGCGCATTTGCAACTGAAATTAAGCTGAAGTCGAAGTTATTTGTAAGATTGTAAAATGAAATGTAGCATAATAAAAGCTTGTCAATAGTAGCCACTGCGATGTACATAGCGTCGCACCAGCCAGAAGGAGACGATGTGAAAGATGATGGCCACCACCAGCAGGCTGAAGCAGTCCAGCCAGTAGGTGTAGTCGGCGGTGCGGTAGGAGCCCTGCTGCAGCACCTCCAGACCGGTCTTGATGCAAGGATGATCCACGTTGACGGGGCAGTCTGGGGAATATTAAATCGTATATCTTATATATCCTTCGTTTGAACGCCTGTTTTCTTACCTATATTATCAATATCAATCCAGAAGTTGTACATTAGCGCCTCGTTGGAATAAAAGAACAGCGAAAGGTACTTCAGCCCAGGCACTGTGTCCACATTCATGTAGGTGCCTCCAAAGATCAGAAAGATTAAGTCAAATGGCGCTGCGCATTCCGAGGCCATTTTATCCGTTTCAAAGAGGCTGGAGAGAAAGACGCCGTAACCCACGGCCGCCACCGCAGATAAACTCATCAGAAAGCCCATGCTCAAGTACAGAAAGAAGCCGCGAGTGTAGTAAATGGAGGCATAAATCACGGAGAGAAACACGTATGCCTTGAAGAAGGCCACTGGGACGAAGGAGAGCACCAGTGCCACATAGTAGGCGGAGAGGCTGTAGGTGCCTTCACCCACTTCACGACGGATGATGGGCAAAGCGGCGGGAAAGATAAACAATAACAAAGCCGCGTTGAAACGTAAACAATGAACAAAGCCGCGTTGAAACGTAAACAAGCAAGGACGTTTTATCTCACCTGAAGGTAAAAATCATCTCGTTGCTGAGCATGAAGATGGAACCGCCCACATCTTGAACTGTGCGCTGAGTCAGTCCCCCAATGCCGGAGTACATCAGGGAAAGCGTTACAGCAGTGATCTGTGGATATGAAGGATAATACAGATCTACAGCTTGAGGAGCGTGTATTACGCACCATAAAAAAACCAAAGGCAATGAGAGCACTCTTGATATTCCTCACATCTTCCGTCATGAAGCGCACCATCAACAGGTAAACCTGATATACCCATCGTATCTTCTTACTAAGGGAATATAGGAGATTATACTGGATATATCTGGGTATTAATTTCCTGGGACTCTCACAAGTTCTGCACATGCTTCAGGTAATCTCCGCTGTAGTTACGGGCCAGAAGCCAGCTTCCTGTATAGAGTCCATCCGTCTCGTGTTCGTATTTGGCCCGGAGCACGGCTCCAGCATTCTCCTTACCCTCCTTATCCGCCAGAGTCTTGAGATAAAAGTCAGCTGGATTGCAGTTCAGAGGGAGTACATAGCCCAGGCTGTCAAGGGGGAACAAGAGCCTGCATAAGAGGATGCTCCTGGTATCCCTAAGCCACACTTACTCTGTGAAAAACTTGGCTGCCTGCTCTGTGCGTCCCTGGTACACGATCCTGCCGCCATCCATCAGTATAATGTGGGTAAACAGCTCGAAGATATCCGACGTAGGCTGATGGATGGAACAGATGGCCGCCTTCTTGTGCGTTCCATTGGGACTATTGTTCAGGATGCTTAGGGTGGGCAGCTCTCGCATTGCCTGCAGCAGACTCTCATGTGATTGGCCCACCACTTCCATTTCGATGGACTTGCTTCCACTGCCACTGGCACTGCTCTCGCCACTCGTCGTCTCAAAGGAATCCTCGCCATAGACCTGGTTCAACGAGTGCTTGGCTATCCGTCTCCTGGTGCACAAATGCCGCAGTGTCTTAATCACCGAATAGGCACTGAAACTGTCCAGTCCCGTGGTGGGTTCATCGCAGAACAGGAAGATGGGATCGGTTATTAGCTCCTCGGCCAGGCTCAGTCGCTTTCTCTCTCCGCCGGACAACTGCTGGATGCGGGTGTGGGCCGAGTCGCGTAAACCCACTGCCAGAAGGAGATCCGCCACTCTCTGGCGCTTCTCCGACTTGGTGGTGCGACGATGCATCTTGAAGTGGGACTGCATAAGAAAATAGATACCCCATTAAGTTATATATCTCAAATCTCTGCTTGGCAGGAACCCACCATAAAGTACAGATGCTCATAGGCCGTAAACGTCTTTACGTTGATCTCGAACTGCGGCAGAAAGCTGGAGATGCGCGTCATCTGATTCCGTTCCATGGCCATGCCGTTCAAAACCACATCCCCGGTCAGGTTACCGCGCAGCCGTTGCGAAATGGCCGCCAGCAACGTGGTCTTACCCGCTCCGGATCCGCCCAAGATGGCGATGAGGTCGCCGGTCTTCATATGCCCGCTGGCTGGAAATCACAAGTCGAGTGGCAGCAACCGCAAGTCAGTCCCATTCCCACATGGCCCATACCACATCCCCATCCGGAGCATTGACTCACCGTCTTGGAGGATGCATAGCTCTCGCTTCTTGCGGCACTCATTCCAGAAGCTGTAGTTGCTCTGCTCCTGGGCCGGCACATAGTAGTTGAGCTGCTTCCACTCCAGGCACAGGGAGGGTCCGCCCTGGCCCGAACTCCCAGAATCCTGCATGACTCTTGGCCGGTTCAATCACCTCTTCAAGGAATTTTTGATATTCCAGCTAAGCTGTGTTTGATTTTCCGCTAATCCCCGGGAAACTTATTACCTCCAGAACGGAGGCAGACGGCAGGCGGCTTATCTTATCTGAGGTTACTCCGACGCCGTCTACAATGTATTTGCATATCTGCCTGGGGATGTCGTTTGAAGAGAGAAGCCCTAAGAATCTGTCCCGGACACTACGACGACTGTTCGCGTTGAAGACCGACCGGCAACTGGGCAACGTCGATGCCAGCGACATGGTTTTCTACCCCCAATGGAAGCCTCCCCCCCAACACCCATTATGCCGCCTCCCGCCGAGTAACATTAAACTTTTGACCGCATTTGGGTTGCCGGCTAATTGTCGCTTATCAATTCACATAGTCAAACGGCGGCAGTTCAGCGGTGTCGGCCAAAGAGAGGCGCTCGTTGACGAGATGTGGCTGTTGCTGTGGCTCTTGGTGGTGGTGATTCGCCTCCGCTTTGCGGTTACCTCTTCGACAGCAGAGACGCACATGGCCCACGACCGCGCGGAGAATGGTGAAGGCGTCCAGCAGCACATTATAGATGATCACGTGACCAATCTCCACCAGACCCATCACGCTGACGCCCACGAAAAGGGCCAGGACACCGCCAAAGGATACTAGAAGGAATTATTAAATATATAAGAATATAACATATATAAGAATATATAAAGGGAAGACCCACCCACGAGATCCTCAAAGCTGTAGACCACATCTCGTCGCATGCGTACTTTGGGAGGTATCAAATCCCACCGAAAGCTGGAGGTAGCTGTCTCACTGCTGGCCACTTCTTCATTGTTTTTAACACCCCAGGAGCTCTTCTTCACCGTCTGCATGGTGTATTCGATCTCCGTGCAAGTTGACGGACACTTGCAGATGTGCAGGGCCCAAATGGGCCACTTGAAGTCCAGCAGACACTCAAAGCCAGCAGGATTACAGCTGGGTCCCTCCACATAGGGATAGAAGAAGGGCACACAGTTGCACATTTCCAGAGCCATGACAGCACGGCAACGGGCCAAACACAAGGATTTGCTGTAGATCTAAAAGAAAACCCAGAAAGCTAGAGATAAAAGAAGCTATAACTATAATATAATAGCAAAGTGAGTCGTTATTCTCATAAAAGTAAATGAAATACCAAAGATAAAGATAACATTTTCTCTTCCAGGCAAGATGCATCTGAGTTTCTGTCTGTGGAAACTGAGTTCCCTGCACTGATATGACTTATCAGGTGTTGGTTTTTTTGTTTTACTAAAATGTGTCATTTGTTTATTTGCCGAACCGCAACGCAGGGCATCGCCTCTTAGACCAGAGTGCATCTTGGCCAGATAAGGCAAAGAAAGACAGATTACCTTCAGGTTGGAAGTCTCCTCGTTGTTAAACACACACTTGCGCTGCGCCACACTCAGTTCGTGTAGGTTTTTCGATGCCCTGGAGAAGTTGGAATATATAAATGAACCCCTTCTTGTCTGGTCTGGATGGGGTACAAAGCCCGGTCTACTTACACCGTTTCCAGTACCTTGAACGAGGCGGTTATCTCGTCCGACTTGTGCAGCGCCACAATGTTCGCCTCTGTGGCGGATACCTCAAATGGCGAGTGGACGTCCAGCTGCAAGGTTGATTTATTTTTTATTCGTTTCAAATTTTTAAGAATGGTCACCATTGTCCAGTGCTTACCACGCCCGTGCTCTCGTATAGATCCATGCGGATATAGCACTGCTGCTTGCCATACTGACAGGACAAGGGCTGCGGCATCAGCTCATAGGCCACGGGTCTAAAAAGGATTAAGGATGAAGTAGTTTCCCTTTCATAAAGAAAAAACCAATACTCACTGCCCGCTCAGCACCGTGGACATGGGCGAGTTAATGGCATAGCAGGAGCCCCGCTCCGTCATCACCATCTGCACGTGAACCTCAAAACTCGAGTCAAAGCTACTGATGACCTGCTCGAAGGGTCTGTCCACCCGCTGGATCATCTCGTACAGATCGATCTGATCGAAACGCTCGTCCTCCGCGAACTTGGCCAACTCCGCATAGTTGCCAGCGGTGGCATTGACCACTGCGTACAGGAAGTCCATGAAATAGAAGTAATCCTCGTCAATGATGGACACATTCCACACTTCCTGTATGTACTCGTTGGCCTTGAAGGAATCAATGTGGTCGTAGTAGCACAACGTAACCGCTGGCAGGGATCCGTTCCAGCCGCGATAATCCCGATCCACAGAGATCACGGTGGGTGAGCTGAAATACCGTTCCAACTGGACGCGACTCAGCATCAGGGCAGTGATCACACTGCTTATCACTATGGCCAGCCAGAAGAGGCGCTCCAGGAGGTGTATCCTGCGATTGACGCACAAACTTATGGCCACAATTCCCGTTTCAGCGCCAGCCTGGGCCACCACATCTATCAGCCGACCAGCGTAGCTTCTGCAACCAGCTAGGAATAGCCGCAGGAAGGCCAACAGGCTTCTGAGGAACCTCACTGAGACTCCTTTGAGCCAGAGCCACAGTCGTCGTCTGTCCATTTCAAGGGAATGAAAGGAAATGAACGCTGGTAAGTGCTTTTATTGGGATATAAAACTATCTATTATAGTTATTTATTTCATTTCGCATTCACAAAAGGCCATCAGGAACAGGATAATCTTTCAGGAAACAAAGGAACAAAAGGTTTTGCCTTTTATATAAATGTGGTATTGCCTTGAAACCGAACTGGCAATACTTTTAGGTCTTTTATTTTCCCAATTTTATAGTAGAAACTACTCCTAACTTGTTTTTCTATATCATAAAATATTGATATATATAAAAAGGTAAAGAACTTAAGAGATTTGTATATTTTATTGACTTTCTTCTCGATTTGTTATTTATAAAAAATAATATTCAACCATTTATATTTACCCATAATTATTTATATTTTTATTTCATGCCAGCTTTAATAGAGTATAAATTCTTAAATATAAAGCCAATTAGACTTATTTAGAGCCACACCCATTAGCGATTTATTGCCCAGTCCGATTTGTATGAGGAAAATGACAATGGCCATCAGCACACCGAAAAACTGTCAACAAACAAGAGAAGATACTTTAATTGTACCCACAAAGGTTCGGTTAAAGGGTTAATTGGCTTACCCCGCCCAAGGCCAGGGTGTCAAGCGGAACAATGCCACAGGCCTCCAGAGGTTGAGCCAGGCTAGTTTGGAGTTGCAGGAGAAATCGATTAATGGTTCGCTCCAGATGGGAACTACACACCTCCAGTTCGTTGATTAACCGAAAAAGCTGGCATTTCTGCGAGGAACCAAAATCGTTTACATATAAATAACGATCAGCTAATATGCCTCATACTTACCTTCTCCAAGATCTGCTCGTTGACTGACATAATGAACCAAATGCGTCCTCCATGCATCAGTAACCAAAGCAAGCGATAGATGAGCAGCACACTCTCCTCCAGCTGGGGACTCTCAAAGAAATTGAAGACCAGGTAGACTTCCACACAGAAACTAGCCAGAGAGTTGGCAAAATTCAAAAGCAAGAAGATGCCAAACCGAGCCAAGAGTTTCTTGTGCAGCAGATCCAAGTGGTTGCAACTGGAGCGCAACTCCTCTAGGATCACTGAGTAGCCACCTCCAGCGTCCACTAAAACGGCAAAGGCGGACTCATATTTCGCATCCAATTTGGTTATTCCCCGCGGGGGTCTCTGCTGGCCTTTTAGCTTCTCCAATTCCCTCCTGATCTCATCCAAAAGGAGCCACAGAAAGTGTAGGGGAAGGACGTACTGAAGCAATCCCAGACTCATCATCAAGCCAGGCAGATTATAGATACTATTACTGATCCAGGTGGTCCAAAACTCAAATTTACACGAGATAATATCCACAACTGCACAGAGTCCATGAAAAATAATAGAGGTTAGCATTAACCGAAGAGTCCTTTGTTCCTGTCTTCGGTATAAAAGTTTAGCTGCCTTGGCATCCAGTCTCTTGATTTGACGATGAATCTTGAACTCCACTTCCTGGAGGCCGGCATGATTTACTGTAGCACGATAGGCCAGAAAGCCAATGACGGACATATTGCCAGGGAACTCCAACAAATAGAGTATCTTCTCAATGGTCGGCATGTCGCCCTTGAACTCCACACATCTCCTAATGCTGTTGGTCCAAATGTACACGAGTAACAACAGGCACCACAAAGAGTGGAGCCACCGAAGGATTCCCCTTTTGCCGCTGGGGGATATACCCAGGACTCTGTTGAGGTTCAAGAGAAAATCTGAAGCGTTCATCTTTAAGGACTTTTTACTAATGAGGGGGAACTGGTATGCTGTCTTCAGTTTAATTGATTTGATTAATAGCTGCGACCTGGAGGACTTGACAGGCATAAATAATGGTGTATCCACAATGGTTAAGCTCAGTCCTTATCATGTGGAGCTCGAAGAAACTACCAGCCAGGCGTCTTAAGCTCAAAGCGTGGTTAAGGGAAGGGTAAGGATGTAATTGGTTTGGAAATACTCAAGCCAATAAAGCTAAGAGATCCTTTTTATCTACAGACCACCTTCATACCAACAGCAGTATGTCGTGAGATACCAACAGCTTCATAGGAACCTTCACTGGCTTATAATCATCTCCGTCTTGGCCAACACCGCACCCATTTCCCTTTTGCCAGGCCGTCCCAATAGATTCTATGAACTCCTGCATCTCTGTTGGATGATCATTTGGTATGGCTGCTTTGCCTTTGCCTCCTACTGGGAATTCTGGCACGTCACCATCCAAAGAGCTTCCCTGGATCGCTATTTGAACGCCATTGAATCTGGGGTATATATAATCCATATATTTATCATTATGCTCTTCACCTGGCGTTGGAGGAACTGGATACCAAAAGTGTTTAAAGAGTTTATAAAATCGGATCTGGAAAGAGACTATACCATTGATCGCAAGAGAAGTCGGCGGTTTGTAGCACTGCAATTATTCCTCGTGGGAATTTTCACCTGCCTGGCCTTTATCTTTGCATTTTGGAGCCAGAAATTCATGATCTATAAGTCTATCCTGAATATCATCTGCTATGTGATGCCGAATATCATCAGCAGCTTATCCTTTATACAGTACTATCTATTGCTCCAAGGTATAGCATGGCGGCAGAGGCAAGTCACCGAGAACCTAGAGCGGGAGTTGTACAACTTGATAAATCCTCGCAGATCAGAGATTCAGAAATTCCGCCTTCAACTCACTGAATTGACGCACTTTACCTGGCTGATCAATCGAACATTTCAGTGGTCAATCGTGCTCCTATTCGTGGGTTGTTTCCTGAACTTTAACTTGGTATTATTTTTGGTGTACCAGTCCGGAGAGGATCCGGATGTGGGCGACTGGGCAAAGTGGTTCTACATGCTCCTCTGGCTTGCCATGCACTTAGGCAAGGTGTGCAGTATCCTTTATTTTAACCAAAAGGTTCAGGATGAGGTGAGTTTTATGTTTATGTTGCTTAAATATTTATTAATACTTTACCTTTTAGCAAACCAGATGTTTGGCCATAGTAAATGGCGTGTCCTTCACAGAATGTGATCTTCAGGAGACCATCAACCACTTTGCTCTGCAGTTGCAGACGGATGTGAGGCAGCATGTGGTGGGAGGTATCATGGTATTGGATTTAAAGTTCCTGACAGCCGTAAGTTGTCCTACGTCTTTTTTTTAATATTTAAAATGAATAATTTTATTTCCAGTTGCTGGTGGCCTCTGCAGACTTTTTTATCTTTCTCTTGCAATATGATGTCACTTACGAGGCTTTATCAAAATCGGCTCAAGGAAATGTTACCAAAACTTAAAGGAAAAATTCTGTCTTGCTCAGCTTTTTTAAATATAACGGCTTAACAATCGATAAATGGCCAATCGATATCTACCAGTCGCAGATTCTGTTCGCGCAGGCAGGCTTTTTCTAGCTTTTTTCAAAAGCTTATTGCGAAGAGTTGGCAGCACTAACTAGATAACTTTTGTTGTATTCTTTTTGCACGCCAAAATAACTATAATTATTAACCATGTGCGACGTTGCAACTGTGCAGAAGATTGCCCATTGCCTGGGCGTGAATGCCGGCAAGGTGCAGCTCAACGAGGAACAGGTTAGTTCTCTGGCATTGACCCCCAAACACGGATGATTCTCATGGCCGCCGCGCTTCAATTTATTTTCTGTTGTGAAGGTCGTAACCCGCATCAGTGGCCAGAAGAAAAACAGCGTGGCGGGATTTGCCACAATCCTTGAAAGCCTGGCCCAAGAATCCAAGTCGGAAACTGCCCAGAACAGCAAGGCATCGCGGGAAGTTGAGGCACAGGTTTACCAGTGGATAGAGTTCTCCGTACTCTATGTGGCGCCCGGTTCCAAGGACAAGTACGTGTCCAAGCAACTTTTGGCTGATTTCAACAAGCTCTTTGCCAGCAAGTCCTATTTGGTGGGCCACTTCATCACACTGGCCGATCTGGCGGTGTATTATGCCATCTACGATCTTGTGGTGAGTTGAAAAAGTGGTTTCTTGAACCCATGAAGGAGGGGTTTCTAATGTATTACTATTTCCTCCTCCCTTTTTTCTCCAGAAATCCCTCTCTCCTGTGGACAAAGAAGCCTATCTGAACCTCTCCCGTTGGTTCGATCATCTGCAGAACCGACCGGATATACATCAGGGAGAATCTTTGCTTAACTTCACAACCATCTACCTCCACGGCTGGGCCACAGGCACGCACATCTAAGACAACTCCCATCCACAACGTCACAAATGGAGACACTTAAGTTATTTATTTCTATTGCATTTCTCACAATGTAGTTTTTGTGTGTGTGATTATCATTTAATGCCAATGAGAGTTCAGCGTTGGAATATGAAATATCGTTACGAGTTGTTCTCTTCTTGATAATCGGATCTCAGCCGTAGTAGCTCCGAATCACGTGACCTTGCAGCAGCAGCAGCAACGGCATGGGGCGTGTAGCAGCGACTCCTGCTCCGCCAACATCAGTTTGCTTGGACTTCCCGTGGCGAGCTGAGAGAGTTGCCCATGTCCGAGGGCTCCGTGCATTTCCACAGGCCGTAGGTTTTGCCCACAGTCGTCTGCCACAACCGCAGAGTGCCGTCCTCGGAGCCGCTGGCATATAGCTCACCATCGGGGCTGAATTTCACGCTGTGCACGGGTCCAAAGTGGCCCTTGAAGGATTCTGTGGAACACAAAAGGCATTAGCTTTAAGGTTTCGCCTCTCTTGAACTATTTCCTCACCAATTTCGTTTCCTGTTATGTAATCGAACTTGTACATCTTAAAGTCCTCGCCGCCGCACACAAAGACATGCTTGTCCGGATGCAAACTGGCCGACGAGACGTTCGTCGGCACTTTCACCTCCTTGAGCTTCTTCAGCGTGTCGATCTCCCAGAAGCTAATGGACGAGCCATGGGCTATGGTCAGGATGTGATTATCCCGCGAGATCTCCAGGCTGTTGGGATTGCTGGGGAACTGTAGACGCTGCACCTCGATGCCCGTCATTCGGTCCCACAAGCGCACCGTCTTATCCTCGGCCGCCGAGATGATGCACTTGTCGCCGCGACAGAAGAGCGCTCGTTTAATGGCACCCGTGTGTCCCGCGTACTCCTCCGGCTGTGCCTCCGGTTGCTCCAGATTGAAGACCCTCACCAGCTTCTCGTTGCTGCCCGTCACTATGTTCTCGGAGTCCGCATCGAAGGCCACGCTCTTGACGATGTGCTTGTGCTGGAAGCTGTGGATCTCGGCTCCGTTCACCGCATTCCACACCTTGCCGGTGAAGTCGGCCGCTCCGGAGGCGGCTAGGGTGGCGTTCCGGTTAAGGGTGGCATTCCATACGGCGCCCTTGTGTCCCTCGAAGGTGCCCACCCAATCGCCGGTGTCGCCGTGCCTCAGCATCGGGCTGCCATCTGCAAAGAGAGAACAGGAGAATTAGTTAGTTGGCTTAGTGGTTGTTGTGTCGTGGGCAATATATGCATTCACTCGGCGCACCGGCGGAGAGCGTGCGTGCATAAATTAACGAACGGAAGCCACCTTGACTCAATGCCTGCCGCCAAGGCCAACGACCTGGCCAACGACGCTCGCAATCATGCAAGCGAGCGAGCGAGCTTCCCAAGTTCACGTCACTTCCACTGCATCCGATCGGGTGTAGCAAGGTATTGGAGGGGCAACTGCAGTTAGCAGTCGTCGCTGTCTGGCAGGGACGCAACTTGTTAGTTCGATCAGATCGACATGAATTGGAAATGTAAGTGGTTATCAGTTTGCGATTAAATACATTTTTTAATGAGGCGATAAACTGGGCATATGGACAGGACTAAGGAGTTTGGTTTACTATCCTTTTAGATATTGATTTTAAGATTTTAGGGGTTATTTTATTAAGTAGAGTTGGATCAAAGACTAATCCATAGATGGTTCGAAATACATATGTAGTGTGTGTTAAATAAAACCATTTCTTAAATAATGAAATCTAGAATTTCGAAAAATTATAGGGATGATAGGATTTCAACCCTTTCAAGATCAGTTGAAAGCGTATTCCCTGACCAGACAGACTCCTCTCCAGAGGTGACTTTCCTCTCCCGACAGCAGCTGCCTGTGCTGCCTGCATATTTACAGCATATAAATATAGAAGTTTCAAGGTGCTTCCTGAATCTGAAAGCGAGCACAAACAACAAGCAACGTGCAAAGTTTCGAAAAAGTTGCTCAACAAGGGGAAGCCAGTAACGTTAAAAGGCGATAACGAATTTAACTTGAACTTGCAATGGCAACTCGAACGCTCTTTCCGCATAAATGCAACATTTAGCGAAAGCAACAAATGCAAAGCACAAAGCGCTCTAACACAGGTATCGGGTATAAATAATGGCAATAGCAATCGCATCGACTAGCTGACACCTCAAGGCAAAGAACGCGAAGCGAAATTTGTAGCATGCGAGTGGCGGGAAAAGGGTTCGCAGCAAACAGGTTTCTCTCGCAATGAATGACTTTGCATTTGGGTCAAGGTAATACGCGCAGGCTAGACGGAGCTAAATCGTGTTTGTTGTTCGCCATATAGTACATATGTTTATGTTTTTTGCGCTGATGCAGCATCTTTTTCAAGAAAGCTATCAAAAACAACGAATTATAAGACAGCATACAAGCATTACTACTAGTTTCAATACGTTGTTAATAAATCAATGAATCTAAAACTAAGAGTCCAATTTTTAAAGTTTGCAAGTATTCAGATTAGAAGTCTTCAGATTTTAATGGAATGATATACTTATTTTTAAAAAATGTGATTTCTACACATAATATTCTATTACAATCGATTTTTAAGTTTTTTTAAATTTAGGAGTTTGGCAACATTTCTAAAAAGGTTGCTAGGCATTCGACAAATAAAAACAAATTACTCTTTATGGTTGTAAAATACTCACAATAATCTTTAGCAAGTATACAATACAAATAACACTAATTTTGAAAGTATATTTTATATATCGAAATATTACTTATAAATTCCTGAAAATGTTAATATTTCTTATAAAAAAATTTAGTTTCAACTTAAACTCAAATACCTAATAGGAACTTTGGTTTGACCAAATTATACAGTTAAATTTAATAAAAATCCCTGACAAAATTTTGGTAACGGGATTTATAAACTTTTGCCTCGAATTAAAA
>VNJV01010884.1:0-64768 GCA_008042635.1 Drosophila nikananu
AAAAAAAAATTCTTGGATTAGCTTGTGGGGTTGGCTTTTTATTGATGGCCAAAGTCAGAGTCATGAACATAAACTCATTTGTGCTCGCCACTGTAAGTATATTCGTATCTTTATATGCTTGCCTGAGAGCATTATTAAGACAACTTGAGTACTTTCAAGTGTCTCAACCAACGGAAAACTTCACATTTTCTTTAAATGCGAGGCTTAGGGGTTTGCAGTTATGAAGAAAATATCATCTGTACGCACCTGAAAGTAAACGAAAATAAATTTAAATTTAGTTTATAGTTTAAATGGAATTTCAAAGTGAACTCTTGGATCACCAGAGATTAGGATGTATTAACATTAATTACTTTTACTTCAGATTAACTTTTATGAACAACAAAGAAAAAAAATGTAAAAATGAAAACAGCAAACTCAGAACTGGGAACTAAGAATTAGGGTAGACTGAGGACAAAAGCTTAATCGAATGTCATGACCAACTGCAGCACAAATTGTTATTGCCTCATTATAAATAATCCCGCCCGGCCCGCGGCTCTGCACCCACCACCCTTCGACCCTGTCTCTGTGTAATTGCTCTAAGCGTTGTTAATGTCGTTGGCTGTTGCCATACGATTTAACCCCTGGAACCCCTCAAAAACCCCCCGAGAAAACCGAAAAACAGAGACAACAAAAAAATAAAATAACTAGAGCACACAAATATCTCAATTGTCCAAGGGTGGTGGCAAAAGTTAGCACCAGACAGGGAACATCCATCTGTGGAATCCGGAGCAATAAATTAGCATAAGCCCGACACGGAGACCACCTTGTGACATATAATACGTAATGCCCACGAAGATCTACGGGTGCCCGGGTCACATATGCTTGGCTTTTCATTCCTACTTTTGTGACGTTTTCCTCTCAATCATTTTCCAACAGATGTTGGAGGAAACTTTGATATGTTTGCTTCTATGTTTGTTTGTTTGTTTGCGGCTTTCCCATTCTGTATTTCGTTTGGTGGTCTTTTGTTTTAATTTTAGGCAGCAGCTAACATAATTTCATTAACATTACAAGTAAGTATGTAGTACATCTCTGCACACAAATAATATAAATTATATAGAATAACTAATCAGACACAGCTGTCAAAAAATCATAACTCCTAAAATGTAATTAAATTTCGACTGGGCCAAGATTGATATATCTCTTTAGGCTTTTTCCGAAGGAAACTCTGGTGGCACTGTTGACAGGCTGAAAGGCCATTCGAATGCCAATCGATAAATAATAAAGGCAGGCAGCCTCTGATCGAACAACAACCCCCGTGATATATCTATATCTGGCCCCCTTTTCCCATATTTTCCCTTCAATTTTTTTTTTATTCCACCCTTGGGAAAAGGCGCACGAGATGCGTGCCGAAAAAGTGTTAAAAATGCATTCCACCGAGGGGGGAAAAAAGGCGAAAAGCAAAAAAGAAAATCTGCCTTGATTTTTTTTTGGTAGCGAAAAAGGTGCACAGGTTTTTCCCCCTATTTATTGTACCCATTGTTTGGCAGGGTATTTTCATTTTATGATTACTTTATAATCTTTATACTACTGGTAATTATAATTCTATATCCAATAATATTTGTATCGTAAAATAATACATAATTTTAACTAAAATACATATTAGCTCGTTTCCCAATTCTGGAATTAAAGGGTATAAAATATGTCGATGTCCCAGTAACCCTCCATAATTTAGCTGTTTCATTTTTTTGTTTTTTTTTTTTTTGTGAAAAATCCATGGAAATGGCCATAAAATACTTTTCTAAGAAACGCCAGCCACACGTGCCGACAGCATTAAATGGACCGTGCTTCCCCGAAAATTGCCAATGGTCATTGGAATGCCAAATGAGTGATTTAGCATCCGATGGCGGCCATATAAAGTGCCGATAACTGTCAGCCACACCGCACATATGTATGTATATAGTACATATGTACATATATGCTCACAATCCAGCATTATGGACTGGAAACTGTTGCGAATTATGAGCACATAAGCTGATTGCTGCGTTTAAGGAAGGGCTTAAGGATGCACCTCGAATTTCCCACCGTAAGCCCCGGCACATGCCACATGCACCGACATAACTGTCAACAGTGGCAGCACTGAGAAATAAAGCTAAAACAAAGGGGGATTCACTAAAGGTAACATTATCGATATTTCTGGACTATCGATCGGCCTGATTGTCATCTATTCCTTAACACTGGCTGAGAAGAGATAAATGTAATCAAAAAAATGTTTATAGAACCTATTAAGAAAATAATTTTAATTATTATAATATTTTGTTGTATTTAAAAATAATTTCTACATTTTGTATTATCTAAAAATTTGTCTTTTTTTCAATGTTTAATTAAATAACAGTTTATCAAGTAATTTAATAGCCAAGCCGCTTTAATCAAATTTAATATGATTTTTTGCGCCGTGCTTGGAAAACTTGTGGCAAATTGAATTTGCCGGCAAGACGCTGTTGACTCCTCAGTGCACTTTAGCACGTAGTCCTAATGGTGGCTGTGGGTGTGGGCCTTGAGTTCCGGGATGAGTTGGCCCCGGCTGAGTATCAGGCCTGGCACAAAGAATGGAAATGTTTATGCAAACAGTTTAAGCCACGAGTAAAGTTGAGAGACTGATGGCTGGTTGGGGGAGGTGGTGGGCCACAAGTGGAGGTAACTGGGCGAAATGTTGCCATTTCCATGCTAAACGTTATTTAGCGTCTAGTTACATGCTCGTTGCCCCGGAGCGTCCTTTGGATGTCCCTTCCTGCTTTCCCATTTCCCCACCCGTTTTTTGTTGTCGTCGTCGCATTTGTCGGATGCACAGAGCACCGCAATTACGGAGTTCATAGCCAGGTGATGATTGGTTTACACCGGATGAATATGCAAGTCCACTCTGACTTCGTTTCGCCACGAAGCCGAATCGATTGTGGGTGCTAAGCATTCGAACAATTGGATTAGTCTGGAGTTTTTATAGGTGAGATAAACGCGGTTTATCGACGAAGAAGGGAGTCTTGTTTAAAGGGCCTTTTCCACCTTTTGTATCTGCCACAAAACAGGATTTTGAGAAACTTTTTCGATTACATCCAATATAAACGATTGGCTTATAGTATGGATGTTATCGGTTTTAAGTTATCGGTTTTGTGTAATTTTTCTCTCCGTTTTAGAGATATTTTGTATAATATATCGGGTTTATCGATAACACTTTACATTCAAAAAGTTCTACATTTTCAAAATTAAATGTTTTTGCTATATGTGATAGTTTTTTTTTGCTTGTACAATATTTTCGAATGTATTTTTTAATGTAAATAAATTTAAATATACATATATCCTTAAATCTTAACCACAAACATCTCCTTGAATATATCCCCCTCCGATATCATTTTCATTGTGGAGCAGGGCCCATTATTCGCTTATTCCTTTATCGCTGGCAAATGAAAATCGTTGCTAGACTAATTGAATCGATGGACCATGTGGAGTGGATTAACTAGCTTTCAAACTCGAGCCACCCCAGCCGCGGGGATTCGATTGAATTTGAGGTTTCCGCATACCGATTCCGATTTGTATTCCTATGGCGTATATATCCCAAGGTCAGTGGATTGTATTTTCTGTTATTTTATTCGGGGATGGACATTTTTTCTATCCACCCCCTATGTCCCATACTCTATGCTCTGTACATTTGCCGCTGGTTGGGCACCGGGAAAATAAAGTAGAAAATAAAACAGAAGTGCGTTTCACAATGGGGCACTTAGAAAAAAAATATATACAATACTTTTATATATTTTAGATATTGCTAAAACATATTTTTAAATCAAAGAGTACGCAAACTTGTTATTGTTATGTTGATTTTCTTATTAGTTAAAGGCTTAAAAAATCCACACAAGTTGGCCAGCCAACAAACTGTCAGATTACCAACTTTAGAATATGGGAACACAAAATGGAAATATTCAGTTTATTCTGGTCTTTCGTCGGACAAACATCCTAACCAAATTAAAGGCAAAATTCAAAGAAAAATTCTTGGTAAAAATTCCAAATTCAAAAAAAAAAAGAAGGAATCAAAATTTGTTGGTGGAAAATTTCCTGTGCAAAAATCCAATAAAAATGTATGGACAAAATTATTTTCGTGAGCCAGCAGTACGTATTCGAGTTGCTTCTTTTGATCAATGAGTTGCCAATAAGTTGTCCTCCTGCAGATTACCACCTGTGAGCTGTATCCGCGTCGCAGGCCCACGGAATTCTATCGCACTCCAAATCCACGGGTCTCGATCCAAAGCCTGATGGCGGAGCATCCGAGGGACGTGCTCAATTCTGAATATATCCAGCATGTGGACCCCCAAACACATTTTCCCCGCATAGGGCCACCACGCACCTCGTCGACGTCCATTATGCGGAACTTCTATAACTACATATCGTAATGAATCCAAGGGAGCTTTTGCTGATTCTAGCCTGGATTTGGGAAGAGTACAATGTGATGTGCATTGGAACACCCTTGAAAAAATATCTGGAATATGTTTTGGTTTCTTGTTGTAAAACATCCAATGAGTGACACCTTCAAGGCGGACATTATCCAAAGAATTCTCATAATTCCTTTCATATAAATGGACACCGCATTCAATGTATCAAGACGGCGTGTAAAGGAATTGCTTACTTTGACTGCGCATGTGTCATTCATTCTTGTATAATACGTAAATTTACTTTTTGATATTGACATTATAACAAGTGATTTAAACGTAGATCTTTTTTTGTTTTGCTTTTTCTTAGTGCATCAGCTACAGCAGAAACTAATAATTAAATCGACAAATGAATTCACACCCTTCACAGTTTCGAATTCGGCCAAATTACGATCGTGTGTGTGCTGGCCAAACAGTTTGCCTTGCCAGAGGGGAGTTTTTACTTCGTTTACAGTTTAGTTTTTCCCCCCGCTTTTTAGGGGTGTCGTCGAATCCACAAGAACATTTCAAGGCCATTGACATCGGTCACTCTCTATTATCCCAGAAATGGGAAATCATTGAGGCGATCCGATTTGTCTCTGGGTTTCCTTCCGACCGTTTTCCTGTTTGGTGAGGAAGAAGTCGATGGGTTTTATTCGATTTTCGGGACGTGGATTTATTTTGTTTAATGATAGAAATGCCTTCTTTAAGTTCCAAACACATAGGGAATTCTGCTAAATATTTCATCTGTTTCCAAAATAATCAGAAAACCTGACAATCTGACAACCTGTCCCTCCATCTGTCGGTCTGTGTCAGCTGTCGGACCACGAAACTATCCAATAAAATGATTGACAAGCCCCGGGAAACTCGAGTGGTGCTAATGCTCTGTTTTCCCCCAATTTCGTAAGAATATTTCAAAGATTTCGCAACTCCAGAAAATCAGGGGAAAGCATCAAGGAAAAGCACTCGCCAATGAGGCGGCAGATGTGTGAGAAGACCACTTCCTGGACACCCTCCTTCTTCTTTTTAAAGAATAATTTCGCCGATTCTGCATCTCTGCCTCTGCCTCTGAAACAATTTACAGAGCGCAGTTCATAAATTTCAATTAAGCAAACAACTGCCGACCCGACCCGTTCCCTTGGCTTTTCCTTTTGTAACACCAGTGCATTTTCCCATTACACTTTATTTTTTTATTATTTTCCCGCCCGCCGACTGTCTGCTTTTTGTTGCATTCCTGTAAACAAATAGTTCTGGGGATCTGCGATTTACGATTGCATTGCAAAATGGCCCCGGCATCGATTTTAATTTAGCTTTAGACACAACACAACACACAATGCATAACACTTAATGCACAACACAGAAGTTGTGGTAATATTGAATGGGAGTCAAGGGGTTATTACAAGTTATTACAAACTCCATTCGTCGGGGAACTTCAGTGGCAAAGGCCCAACTACATTTAAGGGAAATTAAACAGAGATAAACCCATTTCCCATTCTCGATTTTAAAAAATTAATAAAACCTTGGAATATGTTAAATACCACATTAAATTTGGCCAAGCAAGAAACTGTCAACTGTAAACTATATAAATTTTAGTTTATTTTAAGATCTTTGTTTAAAAATTCAATAAAAATTTACTTGTTTTGGAGTCTGCTACTGGTGTGTTCTGTGAGTTTTTTACTAGCTTCATCTATATTCAGCTTGACTATAAACACAGATTGCTTATAGATCCTCATGGTGGACTACCTGCAAGTCACGCTCAATTCGTAGTTAAAATTCTAATTAAATTCTTGGAAATACGATGCTCTTTGCTTTCACCCTGAGATCCTTAGAGTCGAGTATGTATCCACAGAGCAAAGTCCATATTAAGGATCCCAGGATGCAGGCAAAGAGCTTCTAATGGCAAGTAAATATTGGAGCACTTCAAAAACACATGACAAGAATCGAAAAATAGTTGTTAGAAAGTGATATTCCTCAAGATATTCCGGATCAAGATTCAACCAAGGGTTCTGGTACATTGGAACCCCTACAACTGCGAATATATTATCACATTATAATATAAGTATATATAGAAGTATCATTCAGAGAACGCAATGGATTCCAAATGAAAGGTCAGTGTGCTACATTTTCAAGAAGTTTTGAATTATTTTTCATCCCGATTTAGGATCCAAAACTTTATGCACACTATCACACTTAATGGAAGTCATTTCTCGACCCAAAGTCAAGTCAGCAGACATTTCGCTTAACAAATATTTTCCATTGCAAGAATTATGACTTTTATAATGCCCAAGTGGGGTTTTTGGGTAGCAAGTTAGTGCAGTGGCAGCAAAGAGTCCTCCCCAGAGCGAGAGCATGGGATGAAACCTCCCCCGGTTATGAATCATATGAATGGCTACTGTGAACTAAATATTAAGTGACTTCATATATATGGGACACGCCCGCCCGCGCCAACAAGCGGGGTAACAATAATAGCTTCAAGTTTTGGAAGCTAAGAGGAGGAAATACAATGAATAGGAACAGGGTGTTGGAATACTGAAAGATAAATTTATGATGTATATAATAGCCAAATAAATCAATTATAGAGCAGTAAAGCAAGTTAAAAAATTCATATCCACCAAAATAAACTTTTAAATTGTCATTTATTATATAACTACTATTATATTATATTAACTTCTTCGTTGAATTTATATCCAGTGTGACCTTATCTTTTTTTTTATCTTACTTTTAAAAATACATTTCCTTCGATTTAACTGAACTAATAAACTTAAAATTGTTAAATTTACATTGCTGTACATTAAGAATTCTTTTTATTATTTAAAACTTGATTTAGAACATTTTTTCAACTGCTACTAAATATTCATAACTAGTTTTTGCACCTCTGCTGTCCGATACACCTCGATATATACACATTTCTATATGCGAGGAGTTGTGCGGAAAAGCCACCCTCGCAGTCGAAAAATGCCTCACGGGAGGACACACACACCACACACACACACCGTTGAAGCAATTTCATTTTCGGTTCGCTTTTGTTGCAGGACAAAGAAACAGTCCTGGGGAAGCATTTCCAAAACACCATTGCCCTGCCTATATATTTCCAATCAGAAAACTACAGCACGAAACTAATGCCAAAGGGTTGGCAAGTCTGAGAGCTTTCGGGGCTATCACTGAAATCGAAATCAAAATTCCACTTTCCCTGTCCGAAACTAATTTAGTATTGCATCTACAATTTCCCCAAGTTTTCCCCTTGATTTTTCATCATCTTTTTCTTTATTTGCATTCTGAGGCTGCTGCATTTCCGGCATTTGATTCTATTTTCAGTAACTGTTTGATGTCTGAAAGCGAGGCGGGAATATTGTTGCACCGATATAGACTTTGTAGATCTGGCGAAAATTTATGTTTATTTGAGGATTAAATGAGTGGCAGAAAGTATATAAAAAATTACCCACTTGTTGGGTGTTTACTTAGTTGAAAAAAAATGTAATATCAAAGTTCTAGATTGGTTTTTTCATGCAGATAATTATCTCAATTAATTTTAAGAAACCGAACGCAATTGCTCATTGAGTATGCCCTAAGAAGCCTTCACTTCCGCACACTTATCTGACTCAGTGATCAATTAGTCATTGGGTTAATAAGCTCAAGCTCACCTAGGTTAAATGGTTTGTTACTGAATTTATGCACATTGCTCGAGTCAAATTGGTTTGGAAAATTGAAAGAAGGTTGGCTGCTTGTGATGGGTGCAGGGTTTGCATTTAATTGTCATCCTGCAGGGACTTGTTTTCCTCCTTTTTGTTCCCACTCCTGGAAATGCCATTTCAAGCAAGAACTTTTCCCTGGTTACGGTTGACACGTGTCCTGGACAAGAAACGGGTGTGGTTGGTTGTCGTCCTATCTGCGTTGTGCATCTGTGGACTCAGTCCTGCATTTAATTGCCCAGCAATTCCGCCCTCTTCAGACTCTGGGATAATTGTTTTTAATACGTGATATAATTTTTAAGATTTTCGACTTCTAATTTAATATATGATATATTCAAGAAGAATTTAAGATAACATACATAATAAATATCAAGACAAAGCTCAAATAACTTAATCACTCTGTGAACTTCACTTTGATCTTGATGGCTCTTTTTTTTATATACATACTGATATATTTTTGTACAATTTTTAAATGCCTTCATGTCTACTGTCTCCACCGGAGACGTGACTTATGGCCCACCAGCAACGAAATATAAGTTAAGATTGTATGTGACCAAATGGCAAATATTTCTGGCCATTTATCGGCACAACAACAACCGGTAGAACAACTCGGACAACTAGAAAACCATTTGAAGGGGATCTCGCTTGGTAAACAATTGAACAGAAATCGGATCGGTTGGAAATAGAGCTCAATATACACTCGATGGGTCGTTACGCGTCAACAATTTTGCCAAACAAAACAAAAACAATACAAAAAAAAAAAACAAAGTATATGTAAGTAGAACTCATTAATGGAAAATGAAACCGAAAACGGGTGTAGAATTCGTGTCGAGAATCGTAACATATAATTAACGAAAAGTAATAGAAATTGTAAGCAACTGAGCTCAGAAAAAAAAAGTATTAAACAAATAGGCAAGCTATTATATAACTTTTATGAAAATCGAATTCGTGCCTAACTGCGAAAAGCAAATAACAATTAGGAAAAAATTGCAAGTCTTATTGATTTCATCACCAAAACTTGGATGCAACAAAAATGTTATGCAAAGCACCAGAAACCGTAACCAACTAAGGCACGAAATATCAATTGAAATACAAAAATGTAAGGAATGTAAAAACCCCTAAGGGAATAGCATATATTTTAAAATGAAAAATGAACTTGGAATCATTTTAAATATTAAGTCAAAAGACATATTTTCCTAGATAATTTCTTTAAATTTATTTCCAGTCTAGTATAATGGATACAATTTTTTAAGTTTAATGCAAACATCTTTTAAATGATTTCCTCAGGGTCTTTGCATTCTACTTCCGCCTGGACAATACCAATGCGAAATAATTAAGTTTTATTAACATGGGAAAAGACCAACGGCACGGCGCGCCGTAAAGAAAAGCAAGCTGAGGGGCTTCAAGTGATTTCCATGTGGGTAAAATGTGAGTAAATGTGGGATCACAAGTAATATAAATAAATAAGTAAATAACTCATGTTTGCAGAATCTTGCGGCATTGATTGCACTCGCCATGTGGGCAGCTGATAAAACAAAATTTATCTCTTTTGCAACAGTGCAACCGCACATTAAATATAGTTCAATTAATATAGTTTATAAATAGCTAAGGCACATAAATAAATATTTGTATGTTAAGCAAATATGCATTCAAAACTCGATCTATAATTTTTTTAAATTTTTTTTGTCAATTTTGACGATGAAAAAAAAGTGGGTATATTTTTGGCTTAAAAATCCCCAACACCTTAAAAGGTTTTTTGATCATAACTTGGCTTAAACTCAACCGATTTCACTCTGGTTTGGTTTTTTCTTCTTGGGTTTTCTAGCAGAACATTTCTGCATTCAAAACTCGATCTATAATTTTTTAAAATTTTTTTTGTCAATTTTGACGATGAAAAAAAGTGGGTATATTTTTGGCTCAAAAATCCCCAACACCTTAAAGGGTTTTTTGATCATAACTAGGCTTAAACTCAACCGATTTCACTCTTGTTTGGTTTTTTCTTCTTGGTTTTTCTAGCTGAACATTTCTGCATTCAAAACTCGATCTATAATTTTTTGAAATTTTTTCTCAATTTTGACGATGGAAAAAAAGTGGGTATATTTTTGGCTCAAAAATCCCCAACACCTTAAAAGGGTTTTTTGATCATAACTTGGCTTAAACTCAACCGATTTAACTCTGGTTTGGTTTTTTCTTCTCGGTTTTTCTAGCAGAACATTTCTGCATTCAAAACTTGATCTATAATTTTTTGAAATTTTTTGTCTATTTTGACGATGGAAAAAAAGTGGGTATATTTTTGGCTCAAAAATCCCCAACATCTTAAAACTGTTTTTTGATCATAACTTGGCTTAAACTCAACCAATTTAACTCTGGTTTGGTTTTTTCTTCTTGGTTTTTCTAGCAGAACATTTCTGTATTCAAAAACTCGATCTATAATTTTTTGAAATTCTTTCTCAATTTTGACGATGTAACCCCTTACTTTTTTAGGAAAAAAGTGGGTATGCTTTTTTTGATTTGACTACTGTTTAACAATTTATGTATTGTATTGTTTAAAAACTAACTCAAAACTAGTCAAAAAAGATATAAGATGATTTTAAAAGAAATATATGTAGTGTTCCAAACATGGTTTTGACTGGTTTTGACCCACCGCTATTGTGCTTTTCTCTGGCCGTTTCAAGCCGCTCGCTCACCTTTAGGGTAAATGCTGCCAGTAGCGCCAGACTCCAGAGCCAGCAATGTTGTGGAACGGCTTTCTGCCTTTTGAGTCGGATTCTGGTGGTGGCCTTACTTAGCTGGTACAACATCTTGGGGCCGTCGTTGCGTTCCTCCCCGCCGCTCCTCTCTGCTGAATGCTTTAGCTGCTGCCGCTGTTGTTTACCCCTTTTATTTAGTTGTTTTGTTGTTTCTGCGTTATTTTGCCAGTATTTTGTGCGATTTTTGGGCTTTGGTTTGGTTGGATTTAGCTAGTTTCTCTTGATTTCGGGGCTTTTCAGCGCGAGTTTAGTCTTTACTTTGATTAAATGCATTGTTTTCGCAATTATCTCGTCGGCAGCACGGGACTAGAAATTCGAGTTAAATTTGCCTGGTCGGATCCGGAACCGAAAACACTTGGTAATTTTGATTTTTTTTAACGTTTACTTAACATTTTCTATGTTTAGTATTGAGATCTGCAAGAGAGTGGGGGATTTAGAAAACAAAAACGTGAAGAAACTGAAGAAGACAACCGATTTGCTGTCTCATTTATCACTTGTCCAGCTTCTCTCTTATTCTCATCTTCTCCAAGCTTTTGCATATTTTTTAATACATTTTTTTTCTTGACTTGTTTTTTGTGTTTCTACAGAGAAGCTTTGGCTTTGAAAATATGAAATATTTTTAAATCTAAGTACTGTTGCATTTTAAGCAGAAAATTTACTTAAAACTTGTTAAATTTTGTATTTATTTTTGAGGCACTTATTTGATTTAAATCTCAAGCATGTTAAGTGATAATTAATTGCACTGCCTTGTGCCATAATAATAATAATAAATAAAATGCTGATAAACAATTTAGCCTCCGCTGACGTCATTGCAAAAATGAATACCATAGCAGCGGACCAAATAAAACAAATAAATATCAAAATTAAATAAAAAACTAAAAGCCAACAAAAAACCTGTTTTGCAAAAATCAAGATGATACACGGCAAATAATTTGTATTGATTTTGAAAGAGAATATATAATAATTATAACACAAAAATAAACCTTTTATTGCCGACTTTTCTCTTCCATATGTCTTATCGTTTTTTTACTGGTATAATTAAATCACAAAATAATTTTAATTTCTTTTCATTTTTTGCGGTGTAAGCTACGTGAATTTCATATCCAATTCTTTCATTTCTTTTTTTTCTTTGCATATTTTGCAATGTCCAGTTTTTTAGTTTTCCTTCGCTTTTTTAACTTTTATATTTAAATTTAACTCTAGTTTCGATTTGCCTTTATTTTTCGTGTATTTATTGTTATTGTTGCTATGCAAAAAAGACCTTCAACTTTGTGGCAAAGAGAGAGATAGACGGAGAGAGCAGCCGAAGAGAGAACGAACTGAGCGGATCAATCGGATTGATCTTTCGAAAGAGAGGGGGAACAAGTGAAAGAGCGAGAGCTTTGCTTGACAAGGCAATAAACAAAAACAAAACAAAACAAGTTTTTATTTATGTATATTTCTCCACAATTGAGGGCTTAACCCACGAATGTGGGACAAGTTTCTTTGCGTGTTAAACAAATTAATATTGATTAAATAAGAGCTTATTTCAAAAATCAGCGAGCGAGAACCGGAAGTGGAGAAATTCGAAAGGCAGAGGCTGCGAGGGAGGGAGAGAGAAAGCAGAGGCATGCCAAAAAGATATAATAAAAAAAAACACAATTCGATGCTATGCGTAGGTGTTGCGCTCTCCCTCTCGCACCCTCTCTGTCGCTCTCCCTGCCCGTCTGACTGTCTGTCTCGTTTTGTTATTGTTGCGTCGCACGCACATGCACATACACACACACAGACACCAACAAACAACTCTCAATTTCTGCTTTTACTTTAAGCTTCATTTCGGCATTTCTTACTTTACCACTGCACCAACAAAATTCATGCGTGCATTTTTGTTGTTATACAAAAAAAAGAAACTCAACACTGCCACCATAACAAAATTAAAACATTCACGTAAATTTTGAGTATTTCTTGTATATTTTTTGTTTGAAACCGTCGCCGCGCGGAAAAAAACAACAAAAACCGACGCGGCCGTGTTGTCCAATTTCGTAAAAAATTTTTTTTTGGCCGAATGGCCGTTCGCACTTGCATTTATAGACTCTGCCAGACCCGAGCGCAGCCGAGCGATGCCGAGCGCAGCCGAGTGCTTTCCGATTGAAATAAAGCTGCAAAATTATCGATGTTTGTATTAATACATCGGCGTTTAACTTCCAATTTGAACATAAACACATTGTGAAAATGACTTCTTTTTGGGAATGTGAGTTGTGGAAAATTAATATATTTACTAGTCATAATCATGGGTTCTTTGGCATAGAAAAGTCTTACTCTGCTCCTTACAATTTTTGAATTTCCCGCGAATTTTCCCAGTACGAATGTGAACGACTGCTGCCGGGTGGCCACACTGGAAAACACAGCTGAAGAAGAAGAAGCAGCACGTGCACGCTGTTGATTTAGAAACTGTTTTTTGTTTTCTTAACTAAGTTTTAGGTACTTAAGACAATCAGGATGACAAAACCGACGCCGAAGGCGCGTCCCAAGCAGAAGACGCCCTTCAAACGCTACTTTGACACCGCCGACAACGATGACGGCGCCCTGGAACGCGTTAAAGTGAGGCGGAAAAGTCAACAGAATTTCGTTGGCAACTTCATCAAGATGCAGAACAAGGCCAAGAAGACTCCGTCTTCCCGTCCACCGTTCACAAAAAATGCAGCCAAGAAATCGGCGACTGAGCCTGCAGACTCGGCTGAGCCCCAGCCCAAGAGGAATCCCATTCCGCAGGAGCTAATGGACAAGTACTCGCGCGGCGAGAAGGTGCAGCCAAAGGGCGTAAAGACGCGCCACTTTAAGGAGCAACAGACGCGCAAGGAGGTGTACCTCGAGTACGCCACCGAGCAGGCGGCGCGCACAGAGCTGCTGCTGCAGGAGATCCCCGGCCAACTGGAGCCGGATGAGGGCGAGACCACAGCCGAGCTGCGGCAGGCGGAGATCGCCGGGCATGTGGACTTGCAGTCGGCGGCCAAGCACTTCAATCTAAGCATGGAGCACGGACCCTACCAGTTACGCTACACCAAGAACGGCCGCCACCTGCTGTTGGGCGGACGGCGCGGTCACGTGGCCGCCTTCGATTGGGTCACCAAGCGGCTGCACTGCGAGTTCAATGCGATGGAGAGCGTCGAGGATGTGCAGTGGCTGCATGTGCCCACCATGTACGCCGTGGCGCAGAAGAGCTGGGTGTACATCTATGACAAGAAGGGCACCGAGCTGCACTGCATCAAGCGCTTGACGCGGGTGAACCGGCTGGATTTTCTGCCCTACCACTTCCTGCTGGCCGCAGGCAACACAGCTGGCTACGCCTCCTGGCTAGATGTCTCCATTGGCGAGCTGGTGGGCAACTTCAATACCGGCTTGGGTGACATTCGCCTGATGCGGCACAATCCCAGCAACGGTGTCCTCTGCATAGGCGGCGGTCGTGGCGTCGTCTCCATGTGGTCGCCCAAAGTTCGCGAGCCGCTGGCCAAGCTGCTGTGTCACTCCACAGCCATGACTGCGCTGACGGTGGACCCCAGGGGTCAGCATCTGGTCACCGCCGGCCTGGATCGCGCCGTCAAGGTGTGGGACATCCGGATGCTGGTGCAGGACAAGCCGCTAACTCACTTCCAGCTGCGTCTGCCCGCCAACGAACTGGACGTGTCGCAGCGCGGCATGCTGGCCCTGTCCCAGGGTACCTACCTGGAGACATATGCCGATTTATTGTCGGGCGGCGGCACCGCCGATCACCAAAAACTACCCTATCTTCGACAGCGCTGCGACGCCTTTGTCCACGGCCTACGCTTCTGCCCGTACGAGGATGTGCTCGGCGTGGCCACCGCCAAGGGCTTCCAGTCGCTGCTTGTGCCCGGCTCCGGAGAGCCCAACTTCGATGCCACGGAGGACAATCCGTACGAGACGTCCAAGCAGCGTCGCGAGCACGAGGTGCACGCACTGCTCGAGAAGATCCCGCCGGAGCTGATCACATTGGATCCGCACGAGATCACGGGCGTGGATGCGCCCACGTTGCAGGAGAAGATTGATGCCAAGCGAAGGCTCTTCCACGTCAAGGCGCCGCGCATAGACATGAAGACCCGCCACAAGATGAAGGGACGCGGCGGCTCCGCCAAGGCTGCGCGCAACAAGCAGATTGTCAAGGACGCCAAGCGCAAGGTGAGTTGCTCCCAAAATTACTTCTCCACAGCTGAACCTAATGCAACCTTTTGCTTATGTACCCGCAGGAGTTCATTGCCGAGGTGCGCCAGGCCAAGGCGAGCGTGTTCAAGGAGCATGGGGTGCAGGAGGCCAAGCCCAAGACCAAGGCACCGCGCTCTGTGCTGGATCGATTCAAGCCGAAGCCACCAAAGAAGCGCAAGGCATGATTCGAGAAAAGAGAGGAACATAAAGTACACATTAAACCATTAAGCTGTGAAAAGAGGATGTGTTCTTCGGGGGTTATGCTTAGTTTATACTTTAATAGTTCAACATGTTCTCACAACCTATAAACTATGATCCTTAGCTTAGTTTTGTTCCTCTTAGAAGACCTAGTCATAGGCCAGCACTGCCTTCAGGTAGCTGGCAATCCGTTTACTCTCCGCCTTTTGCTCCAGCTCCCTGAGGGTCCGCTCCAGCTGGCCCTCCTTATCTAACGACCGAGCATAATAGAATAGGTTTAGGATGCGCTTTTGGTTTTCGAAGCGATCACTCTCCTCATTGTCACCCGTGACATGCAGGTGTGGCAGGTGACTGATCACCTGCCCGGCCGCCTGGATCAAAGCCTCCATGAAGACGAAGTTTAGCTGGCGACAAAGCGTAGCCATGGCCAGTAGCGTGCCCTCGCCCACCGTCGGCTTGAGCAGCAACAGGGGCAAGTAGCCCAGAAAGGAGGCGAATCTCTCGGCGCCGCCGTAGCGGGCGTACAAATCCGAACGCTGGACGATCTCGCACAGCAGGCTCAGAACCCGGGTAGCCACGCCCTCGCGCGTGGTGAATCGTTGGCCCACATAGGCCTCTATCGTGGCGCTCAACAGGCTGATCAAGGGCTCGGCTGCGACGTCTAGCAGAAGCTTGGCATTGTCCAGAAGCAGGGCGCGCAGTGAGGCCACGAGGAGCAGCTGCTGGTCCGGCGACAGGGCACTGGAGCGCTCCAGGCTCTGCTGCACATAGGAGGCGAGGTGGCTGAACAGCTTGGTGTGCTTCTCGCTGGGTTGCGGTAGGAACTGGCAGGTCAGCTGGACGATAGTCAGGTTCTGGGGCAGGCACAGCTCACCGCCATCTGCCGGTCCCTTATCCTTGGCCTTGGCAGCCTTCTTGCCGGCAGCAGGAATCTGCTGGTAGGGAAACCGGCTGCCGTCCTTGGCCAGAAAGTTGAGCAGAAACTTCTGCGCGTAGTTCGTCCGCATCCAAGTGCTCAGCTCCCGTGTGCTTTTCGTGGCTTCGTGCTGGTGGATCAACGTCCAGAGGAGGTTCATCAGACCCACCACCACGTGCAGACTGGCCGCCGCATCCTGGGCAAGCAGTGGCTGTTGCGGCTGCGGCCGCACCTCCAGCCAGTTGTCCTGAAGCAGCGGCATTAGCTGCTCCACGTACGTCTGCAGCCGGCTGCCCTCGGCACTCAGCTTCGACTCGTTGAGGATGGCGTGCAGGTCACGCTTATCCGAGTGATAAGGACAAAGCACGTTGTAGTACTGCGGCCGCATCTCCTCAAAGTGAACGACGCGCACTGGGGCTGAGGTCTTGGAGTTCTTTTGTTGCACCAGGGTGGCGAGGATCTGCTGGAGACGGATCAGCACCTTGGTGCGCCACTTGACCGTCGTCTGCTTGCCCTGGCCCAGATTGAGCGTCAGCGTGCGGTTGGAGCGCTCGTTGTCGTGCCGCGAGCGGGAGATCATGTCGATGAAGTTGCCGATAATGACGCTGGCATTCTGCTCTGCCAGCAGCTCTGGAGGCACACGGGCCAGCAGCACGTCCAGCATTAGCAGCGAATCCTCTTGGATGGCGGGCAGGACATGGGTCATCGCACAACGTAGGTACGTGGCAATAACGTGGAAGAACGGCGCCACAGCCGACGGCTGCAGGGCCTCCAGCAGGACGTCGAGTGTCTTGAATGATTCCTGGCGCGCAGACTGCTCCATGTCCAAGGCGCCGGCCGCAATACCCTGGAACAGGGCGTTTAGATGGCCAATCAAATGCTCTGCATTGCCGGCTTTTAGGGAATCCCGGACATTACGCAGCGCATCTGTGCGAAACTTAACGCTGTGGTGCTTTAGACGCGACAGCGTCTCCTTCAGATTGAACTGACGCTGACCTGTCTCCGTGTAGGAGGACTCCTTCAGCTGCTCCTGGATCTGGATCTTGCGCACCTTGAAGTCCGTCTTCGTCACGTTGAGGCCCTTGGGCAGCTTGGCTCCCTTCAGCTTTACCTTGGCCTTCTCTGCCCGCAGGTTCTTCTTGTGGTGACCGCCCATTCTCAGCCGGGATTAGGGATTTGAGAAGGAAAAACAATGCAGAAGTCGCAAGATCCAAAAATTCAAACACAAAACATGTGCAATCTCTTCTTCGTACGCTTGCAGTGTTGCCAGACCAATTGTTGTTCGATTATAACAAAAAATAAACAAATTAAATGTAATTTTGTAGTTACTAGAATAATTAATGAAGTTCGTTATTTTATTTAATATTAAGCAATAGTTTATTTAAAACAAGAATGATTTATTCAACTTATTATCTGTTCGTTATTTATGCTGCCAGATATCTCGCACGTTGGGATTGTACTGCCGGCATGGGACGGTCACACTGACGCACACAAAACTCGCTGCGCGAAAAACATTGGCAAATATTTAATGCAAATTCGGCGCGCTTTTGCTCTTTGATAGCAGATTACAGGCAAAAAACCGGTGGCCGGCAGCTAGCACATCTCCATGCGGCTCCTCAAGCCGGGCTGGGTGCATCATGATGGTGAGTTGACGCCGTTAGCCGGCTAAACCGGCATAAATCCATCCCGCCTTTGGCCAAGAAATGTGTGTTTACCCCAACCCGTCCATGTTTTTGTCTTTTCCTTCCGGCAGACAAACAGATATTCTCGGTGGATATCCATCAGGATTGCACAAAATTCGCCACCGGTGGCCAGGGCAGCGACTGCGGCCGCGTTGTCATATGGAACATGCAGCCTGTGCTCTCGGAGAAGGCCGAGCTCGACCCGGACGTACCGAAGATGTTGTGCCAAATGGACCAGCACCTGGCCTGTGTCAACTGTGTGCGGTGGTCGCAGAATGGCCAGAATCTGGCCTCCGGTTCGGACGACAAGCTGATAATGATCTGGCGCAAGAGTACCGGCTCCAGCGGTGTCTTCGGCACCGGCGGCATGCAGAAGAACCACGAGTCCTGGAAGTGCTTTTACACGCTGCGCGGCCATGACGGCGATGTCCTAGACCTGGCCTGGTCACCGAATGACGCCTATCTGGCGAGCTGCGGCATCGACAACACGGTGATCATCTGGGACGCCCAGGCATTCCCGCATTCGGTGGCCACGCTCAAAGATCACACCGGCCTGGTTAAGGGCGTCTCCTGGGACCCCGTCGGCAGGTATCTGGCCTCACAGTCGGACGATCGCAGCATCAAAATATGGAATACAATGGACTGGTCTGTGACATACTCGATAACCGAGCCGTTCGAGGAGTGCGGCGGCACCACGCACTTCCTGCGACTATCGTGGTCACCGGACGGCCAATATCTAGTCTCGGCGCACGCCATGAACGCCGGCGTGCCCACGGCACAGATCGTGGAGCGCGTGGGCTGGAAGACCGAAACGGACTTCGTGGGCCATCGCAAGGCGGTGACCTGCGTGCGCTTCCACAGCTCGATCATGCAGCGCCCGGCGGCCGGCGGCAGTCCCAGCAAACCTCTGCAGTACTGCGTCCTGGCGGTGGGCTCGCGCGATCGCTCGCTGTCCGTCTGGATGACGGCGCTACAGCGGCCCATGATCGTCATCCATGAACTGTTCAACGACAGCATTCTGGATTTGTCCTGGGGCCCCAAAGAGTGCCTGCTGATGGCCTGCAGTGGCGATGGCTCCATTGCCTGCCTGCAGTTCGCCGAGGAGGAGCTGGGCAAGGCCATCACGGACACGGACAAGCATGCCATCTTCCAGAAGATGTACGGCCAGGCCTATGGCACCGGCTTGAGCCGCCACATGGCCATGGATCATCCGAAGCGACTGCTCCAGCCACTGGGCGCTGGGCCGCCGCTGCTGGAGGCCAGGCCCGTCAAGTTCCCGCTGAGCAACGAGTCCAACCAGCGACCAATTAGCAAGCAGACGGAAACGAGGACCAAGGACGGCAAGCGCCGGATCACCCCCATGTTCATACCCCTCAACGAGGACGGGCCGACATCGATTGCCAGCAGTATGGTGTCCTCTGCCGCGACTCTAACCTCCAGTTCAGTGCCCTGTGGCGCCAGCATCGCCACCGCCGTGCCCACGGAGGGCGCTGCCACACCCCGGATGCCCGAGCCATTGGTTAGCAAGGCGGACCAGGGCCGCCTCGACTCGAGGCTCAAGACAATGCCCACCTCCCAGCGCCGACAGTCGGTGCCCTTCGATCCTGGCCAAACTGGCGGCGATTTGCCCTGGGAGCCTCGGCTGGAAGAACACCAGAGCACCACCTCGGCTGTGCCCAATCTCAATGTGACGGCCACTGGACGCAGTGACTTCGTGAAGGCCGCCCTCGACTATCGCCTGCATGTCCAGAATGGCCACCTGAAGACGAATCACGGCATGCTGGCCAAGGTGACGGCCTCCGATTCGAAGGAGATGCTCTGGGAGTTCTACGTTGGATCGCCGGTGGTGAATCTGAATCTGTGCGGGAAATACGCCATGCTGTGCTCCCTGGACGGGAGCATGCGACTGATTTCCATGGAGACGGGCTGCCCGGTCTTTCCGGCGATCTCCCTAACCAGTTCCGTTCTCCATTGCACCTTTGTAAGTTCAGTGGAGATTCCGTGACTAGTGAAATAGGCTATTATCTCTTTGTTTTTCTTTTGTATTTGTTACAGAGTCCGGACAATAGCCTGGTCGGCGTGCTGACGGAGTGCGGATTGCTGCGCATCTGGGACATCGGCAAGCGGGCCATTAGCCTGGCCGCCGGCTGCTCGGAGCTGCTGAACAAGCACGGAACGGCCGCCCAGTTCGCTGTGACGAATCAGGGAATGCCGCTGATCGGTTTCCCCAGCGGCAACTCGTACTCCTACTCGACCAGCCTGCAATCGTGGCTGGTGCTGGCCACCAAGGATGCCATTATGTATCACGGCATCCGGGGAACGCTGCCGCGGGACATGGATCAGATGGCGGAAAGGTTTCCGCTGCTGAGCATGCAGGCCAGCAGTCAAAATTACTTTTGCTTCACCGGCAGCATGGAGCTGTGAGTACCCTAAGTCGTCCTTAAATTCTTGATGTATACTTTAATGTCTTAACTGTCTTGCAGGAGGAACTCGGAGGCCTGGCAGCAGAGCGCCAAGATTCGGTTCATTGAGAACCAGATTAAGCTGTGCGAGACCCTTCAGTCCCTGGACGAACTGAAGCACTGGCACAAAATGCTCACCTTCCAGCTGGCCACCTATGGCTCCGAGAAGAGGATGCGTGTGTTTCTGGACGATTTGCTGAGCACGCCCGAGCCGGGCGTTCCGCAGGTATGACAATGTCTCTTTCTTTTTTATGCCTTGCTCATATTGCCATCTCGCTCTAGATTGTGCCCAAGCTCGAGCTGATGCAGTGCGTGCTGGACACCCTGAAGCCACACTCCGAGTGGCAGCGCATGCACTCCGAGTATCTAGAGCTGCTGGAGGAGTGCAAGGAGGAGAGTAGCAACAGCAGCAAGGAGATCTTCGCGACACCGGCTCCACCACTGCCCAAAGCCGTGATATCGCCAGCAGGCTCCCCTTCCGACGGTGGACCATCGCCCAATGGCGATGATGGTGCAACGGCGACGGCAGGAGGATCACCGCCGGCCCTCTCCACAGTCACGAGCACGAGCACGAGCACTGGCACCACAACGACAACCACCACTGCCGCCAGTAGCTCTTCATCCTCAGGATCAGCGTCGGGGTCATCCTCCTCAGGCTCCGGCTCGTCCTCATCATCATCTTCCTCCTCGTCATCCCTGTCGGCGCCACCGCCCGCTCCTAGTCTCTCGCCGGAAATCCAAGTCCTGGACTCACCCACCGTCTGCATAGACGACGAACTGTACTCCGCCTCTTCGTCGCTACCTCCAATGGACACGTTTCCGACACCAGTCTCGCCCTCGTCCGCATCCGGCGGAGCTACATCAACATCTCCGCCAGCAGTAGTAGCAGCAGCTGTAGCAGCCGCAGCAGTTTCCAGTTCCAAAGCCGTTTCAACGGATCAGACATGAGACGAAAGACTCCTCTACTAACCCCCAATCCCCATTAATTTGTTGTGGCTCCACCTCCACCCTAAGCTCTAAGCATAAGCACGTACTGTAAAAAGTTTTCTACCGATTTATATATTTAATTAGGGACCGCCGCTTATCCTACTCCCCAAGAACAATACCTCCTTCACAACGATTCACCCACATCAGTTGATATTTGTATTTCTTTAAAATGATTAAATGATAGAACAAATTGTGAATGAAAGAAGTGTTTTCCTGCGATCGATTTTAATCGATTTCTCTTTTATAAATATAGAAAAAATAAACGATAATGTGAAAAAACTGTGTGAACAGTTCCTCCCATTCCTCAAAGAATATCTGAAAAGGCTCTTCCCGAGACGGCAAAACACAGCTTCCCTCCTTAGATTTGTACTCTATTTATTCTGCACTATGATCGAACGTTACACTAGCGTAACAGCGAATATATACTATATTATAATCGGTCGCGACAACAAATGGATTGTGCGCCAACAAAGCTGTACATATGTAAATATGTACGTATGTATATGTAAAGGTATATAATATCCGATTACCTCGGTAGACTTTAAACAATATACTTAAGATTTGCGCATAAACGCTGAAAAGTGATTTCTTCAATCGACAAACTGGCCGCTTCGCCTGGCCAAGGATAAACGATGATCACCCGACGACGGTCGCGGTAGCCGCAACCGCCGTCGCCTCTGGCTATTGGGCAGCATAGTGCGGACCCGGCGTTGGAACGCTCTTCAGTGGCGAATCGAACTCGATTGGTGGCGCCTCGATAACCGGTGTCTCTGCTGCTCCGGTGCCGATACGCTCTTGCAGAGTCTCGTACAGCTTGTGAATGTGCTCATTGTGAGCCGTCGTTGGCTGCATGGCCTTCATCAGGGTGGCCAACCGTCCGGCCGGCATCTTGTTGTGCACATACCACAGCAGTTTCAGCATGTGCCTGGAGGTCACGTTCTCGCGCGTCAGTCCGGCAAAGATGAACTCGTCGAAGAGGGTCGTACAGAAGTCCTCCGTGGCGAACTCTTCGCTCATTGGGATGAGCAGGGCGATCTGCAAAATGCAAAATGAACAAAATAAATAACAGATCTAAAGGAAGAACCCTTAATAAAGAAATGTGTATGAACAGAAGTAATGCATCAGTTGTCCCTACTCTACTGTCCCTTACCAGTGAGTGCAGGAAGGGATCCTCATAAGCCCGATCGTCCTTGCAGGCTGAAAGAATGGCCAGGACGCGCAGCACACCGACCCGATCCTTTAACCGCGCCGTGTGCAGCGTATAGTACATGGCCAGAATGCTGGCCACGGAGCTCTCCTGTATATACGCCTCCACGGCGTCCGGCGCCGGGCCCGAGTGCTCAATGGTTGTCAACGCGGACTCGCGCTCGTCTGGCGGCAGCTTGGCGTGCAGGCTGCGACACTGGTCGTCCACCATCAGCGACATAAGGGCGGGCAGGAACTTGGTAACGACCTGGCAGTCCAGCTTTGGCTCCTTGAAGTCCTGCGAGTCGATCATCACCCAGGCGCTGAGGCCCAAGGCCAGCATTCTCAGCAGCAGGATGAGGATCTGATTGTCGCGCGGCATGCCCTCGTTATTGATCAGATGGTGCAGTATTTTGATGGCCGAGGTGGCCAGAAAATTGATGGCATACGGATCGCACAGCGTCATGGAGAGATCACCCAGGACCTGCTCCTGGCCACGTTTGATATTGTCGAGGAAGCCCTGCAGTTCGCGCGACCGCTTAATGTCCACGTTCTTCTCGCGAATGCAGGCATCCAGGCACCAGGTGAACTTGTGGCAGGGATCTATCGAGATAATCTCCTGCACCTCCAGATCGTGTAAGGCCATGAGCAGCTCTGCACGCAGCGTGCAGTAGTGGACGTTGCGGGTTCGCAGAAAAAGAGTGCGCAGGAACTGCAGCACCATGTCGTACAGCTTCACGCTGGTCCCTATCATGTTGGCCAGCTTTTGCACTACCTCGCCCTGCCGCCGCACCTTGGGCGTGGGCTGGAAGAACAGATTGTTGAGGTTGGTGTGGTCAAACAGGATGTGCTCCTTCTCGCGAATATACTGCGACAGCAGCGGTGACACCTCGTCGCCGAACAGCGACTGATTGTCGCGCCAGATCTGACGCTTCACCTCCGTGTCCGTGTCCGCGTACAGCTCACGGTCCCGCACAAGGATCTTAAGGTACTTGTCGTCTATGTGCTGTGTGTTGCGCAAAATGGCCATTACCACCGGCCTCAGCGACTTGACCCGCACCACGGGGAAGCTCTTCACCAGCAACTCCTTCAGCTTCTTGTCCCGCTCGCGCGGCTCCTTCTGACCCATCTCGTTGATGTGCGCTATCAGCTTGTCCCGCAGCTCCTCCATCAGCGAGGTGTGAAAGTCCAGCCGGCGCACGCCGTGCAGGTCCAGCAGAGGCAACATTGGTCGCAGCGAAGGCAGCAGCACGCCGTTCTCAAGCTGCAGGTTTGGAGACAACAGAAGAGTTAGGTGGAGTCAATAAACACAACGCACACACACTTTTGGCGCCCATTTCTGCAACGTAAACAAACCTGGAAACTCTCAATGGCCTTCAGGGGATCCGTGCAAGAGGTGAGGGCCTCGCGCAGGTACGCCTGGCCCGGTATGTTGACGTCCTCCAGCCCGGTTCCATTGTTTTTCGCCGGTGTGCTCATCTTTTCCATAAAACCATATACAATTCGTTCCGTCGGCTTTTTGCGTTAGAGCTGGCACGACTCTTTACGATGACATCAATCGATAACTCGAATCGTATTTATTCCAATATTTTGCTTCCGATAGTGGCCGTGGCAAGCGTTTGCATTTGTCTTATTTTTGGCTACTTGTGCACTACAATTTCCTTATTAAAAAAAATGAATTCATAATTGTAGGTTAATCCTAACTAAAAAGATAAAATTATTAATTTTGAATTTGAGCTCGCCAATCATCAATGTTTTTCCAGTTCTAGTTTTTGGTACAATTATGATTTCACTGTGATATGTGCATTTTTGTATTATATCGATATACGAATTAATGCCCGATACACTAGGTATTTTTTGATACACTCCCGTTGCGGTCACACTGCGGCATTCCCTCAAAAAAGCATCATCATTGCCTGACATACAAGCAAAAATCCGACCGAATATCAGCTTTTACCTTGCTTGTAAATTCATATAAAAGATGTCACGCTACGATCGTGCTGTTACCATCTTCTCTCCCGATGGCCACCTGCTGCAGGTGGAGTACGCTCAGGAAGCCGTCCGCAAGGGCTCAACAGCGGTAAGACCCGGTTTCGCGAACGCGCTTCGCGTTCTGTAGAAAATTTAACAAACTTTGAATTGTCACACAGGTTGGCGTTCGCGGTGCCAATTGCGTGGTGCTGGGCGTCGAGAAGAAGTCTGTGGCCAAGCTGCAGGAGGATCGGACTGTGCGCAAAATCTGCATGCTGGACCACCACGTTGTGATGGCCTTTGCCGGCTTGACGGCCGACGCTCGCATCCTGATCAATCGTGCACAGGTCGAGTGCCAGAGTCACCGCTTGAATGTCGAGGATCCGGTGACCCTCGAGTACATCACGAGGTATGCAAGCCAGCAGACAGTGTCCATTAACAACTGCCCCCACTAGTTTGGTTCTTGTTTTTCAGATATATCGCCCAGCTGAAACAGAAGTACACGCAGAGCAATGGCCGTCGTCCTTTCGGCATATCCTGCCTCATCGGTGGCTTTGACTCGGATGGCTCTCCGCACCTGTTCCAGACTGAGCCTTCTGGCATTTTCTACGAGTACAAGGCCAACGCCACCGGGCGCTCTGCCAAGACTGTGCGCGAGTTCTTCGAGAAGGCCTACCGTGAGGAGGAGGTGATATCCGAGCGCGGAGCCGTCAAGCTGGCCATTCGCGCTCTCCTCGAAGTGGCCCAGTCGGGACAGAATAACTTGGAGGTGGCCATCATGGAGAATGGCAAGCCCCTCAAAATGCTGGACAGCAAAGTGATTGCGGACTATGTGAAGATAATTGAGAAGGAGAAGGAGGAGGAGCTCGAGAAGAAAAAGCAGAAGAAGTAACACAGCTTCGATGGCAGCTCGCGTTTTGAAATGTTTTCCAAGTCGATCACGTTGCATACTGTGTCCGTTTTTTCGGTCTATTCCCTCTCTCCCGCCTGTGTGCCGTCTACAAAGCTCGCCCCCTTGACGCTAGAGTTTGGTAGACGGCAATCTCTTGGAAAACGCTTCAAATTCCTGTTTCGGTAATCCGAAAGTGCATTTTCTTAAATATATAATTTCTTATTCTTCGGAATGTTGTATAATGGTTCGAAACTATTTGATTTGTATAAAATACATACATAGTCAACCACCACACAAAATATACTTTGTACTGACCTATGGAAGGTATGAAATCACATCTTTAATTTAGGGAATCGTTGGTTACCTGTTTATCTTTGGAAAAAGACACGAACTAAACAACAAATTTAATAAGTGCTTTGTCATGCTTTATTACCCTGGATCTGGCTTGTGCCTTGCTTACTTACTGCTAAAGTCCTGTTTAGCTGTTTAACCGAAAAAGAAGAAATAAAATCTTACATTAAAAGGAAATAAGATTTCTGTCCATCTTTAAATTATTCAAACAAGGAACGCACTACAAATAAAACAGCTGGGAAATAAATACACTTGAAATACATATTTTATATTTGTAAATTAATTTTTATTTAACAGTTTTGTTTATTTTGAAATCGTTTTAGTCACTAGGTTGGGCTGTCATTTGAACCAGTTTTATTTTTTTGAGCTGTGAAAATATGCCCTGCATTCCAGATTGATATGCCATAATCTTCCTATTAATTTATTGGCACGTACTGGCAGAAAAGGAGAAATGCGTCCGATTTGTCAATGTTCATGTTAAAATTTAAATTGTTCGACTGGTTCCAATTGTAAAATTAAATTAATTAATTACTGCACAAGTTTCAGTATATTTCGGCCGGTATTTGGCATAATTTAGTGCGTTTCCCGCTGCGCCGCCTGGTATATTCAAACGCGGCAGCCATGAGTCGAAACCGCAAACTAGTGATGCAGATTCGACCGAAAACCTCGATGTTGATGGTCGTCGCTGTTGGCAAAATATAACATCGATGCATTGCTTAACTTTGGGATTAAAAATACATCGAAAAACATCAGAAAACATCGAAGAGAGAAACCTCGATTACTCCACCATGCACGGGAGAGGACGAATCGGTAAATTTCACCACCCCATTTGTTTTCCACCATGCACGGGAATGGACGAATCGGTAAAATTACCGGTTCGTAAAATTACCGGTTCGTCCATTCCCGTGCACGGTGGATTAATAGGGGTGACCTAGCTGCATGGTGTTAAAAAATGGGGTGGGGTTGTCACAATCAAGGCTTAGTGATGCAACATCGAACATTAAACATCGATGAATCGCCTAACATCGACATCAACAAAAACATCGAAAAACATCGGAAAACTTCGCCAAGAAAAACCTTGATGTTGAAAACATCGGTTTTCGGCATCACTACCGCAAACGCGAACGAAAACGGAAGATATTAGCACATCACGTCACGTCGCCGTCGCCTGCTTGTCCAAGTCAAAAAACCGAAACTGAAAGCGAACCGCTTACACATCGCCCGCTGCGCTGTCCATTCTCTGTCTTCTGTGCGCCAATTCTAGCGGGCCAAAATCAATAATCTGGTTGTGTGGTTTTCGCGGCTTTTTTTTTGTGTTTTCTTTCAAAAACAATCAATACCCGAAGGTAACGTGTGTAGACAAATAATAATTCACCTCAGTGTGCGTTTGCGTTCGTTGACGCTTGACATATTGGTACTCATTTTACTTTATTTTGATTTATTTTTTTATTTTATTTTATACCCCTTGGTTGTCGCTTACAAATTGCATGCGAGCCCCGAGTCGAAATCGAATTCGAAATCGAAATCGAATCACAAACGTAATCGGAATCCTTCCAGCATCAAAGCAGTGTACATGGGGTCATGTGGGCGGTGGCGGGCGAGGGGAGGATGGGGGAGTCGGCTACCTAACCCAGAATGCACCAAAAACAATGAGCATGCACCACTCTCACACACACGCACACGCAGCCAAATCCATCCGCCTGTATATGTACATATGTGTAAACTCTAAACTGATTTCGGCCCAGCCGCTCTCGCTAAATATAAAGGAAGAGGCGAACAAAAAAGAAATATAAAAAAATGAGACACGCCAATGCTAATACCAAAACAAACACGAAGCACGAACACGGGTGTCGCGTGTCTCCGGAGCTCCTTCTCTCCATCACTTCCACCGAAACTCCGATCGCGCACCGCCCCCTCGCACACAGGCATACATAACACTCGCCGCAGGTACATAGGTGTACACAGGTACACCTCCCCGCAGCACATGATTCATGATTATAAGTTTAGCATTTACCGCCCCATTTATTGACGCTGCCATAGCCATTTGTATCCGCAGACGATCTTATCTGGCCCTTATTGACTTGTATGTACTTCGATCGTGTCCTATCTGTCTGTCGTCTGCTCACCTTAATTGCTACCATCCACCTTTGCCGCCCACCGATACCGATTTTTAATCACCGTTCCAGATGCAGCTACAGGTACAGGTACATGTACATACGTGTACTTTTGTCTAGCCGCCAGTGTGCGTGCGTGCTCGCATTTCGCACACACTTATATGCCGCCACCTGACCTAGACAACCCCCCCAATTGGTATTCTGCAATCCATATTTCCATTCTCCTGGTGGAATCTCTCGTCAGGATCTTCAGTGGCTGAACATGAGACTCGGCATTCTTAATGATAATTTCCATTCTTCGTTGTACCATTTTTAATGCTTATTCATGTACCTAGAGAAGCCCAATTCAATGATTAAGCTCCTTAGTTGGAATCAAAAATCTTAGAATGGAAACCTTTCTTTCATCATAAATTTTATAATAATTATTCTAGGATAATTTTGAATATTTTTATAATAATTATTCTAGGATAATTTTGAATATTTTTATCGTTAGAAAAGTGGTAGTAATTTTACAAGGCAGTGTAAGGTCCTTGAACTTTTGAAAAATGATATTTTTAATGCCTTAAATTGTTTTCTTCTAAAATAAATAACACAGTGTAATTTGTATAGTTGTCATCAATGTCATCAATGAAACTCATTTTTATAAGGTCTTAAACTTATATTAATTATTCTTCGTATTTTTCCCTCATAAAAACACAATATTTTGTACGTTATTAAACTTCTATTAACCTTGCCTAGTCTGAAAGCGAATTAATTTAATTAGCAAGATCAGTGAACCTTAACTCACCATTATTTTTTACGACCTTTTATACTGCACAATTATTCGTGATTAAATGAAATTAAAATAAAGTCATTATTAAAATTATGAGCCTTTCCCTTTGCTAATTGAACCTTGCAATATTTTTTATATAATATAATATTAACACAGTTTCCTTGTAAACTCTAATTAAATAATTTAGGCGCGCCAATTTAAAAGTAAATTAACCTGCTTAAGATGCAGTTTTTAGAAAGGCATCTGAATTGAAGCTAATAACTACTTATTATTTTTCGAGTGAATAACTAAGCAAGTATATAAACAATAGGGAATTTGTTTTTAAGCTTTAGTAGAATCCTAAGTGAATGCACAGCAGGTACAAAATAATATAATATTTAGGCTGTTCTATACAGGTCCCAACTGGGCGTAGACTTTCGGAGCTAGTACTTGGAACCACAACTGCACACGACACGCTAGATCCACTGACAGGGTGTGGTCCTGTCCCCGTCACTCCCTCCAGCTAAACCATCCCAATCTGAACCTCGTGTCCTCGTGCCTGCTGCTGCTGCTGCTGCTGCTGCTCGGATAGGGCTCGGGTCCCGCTCGGCATACAATAATTAAGAGGTGGTGGTGGGCTTGGGCTTATGTTTCGGTTTTGGGTTTTGGGTTTTGGGTTTTGAGCGCTGGGCTTAGTTCTTAACGCTACTTACTGTTTATACTTGCTGTTGTAATCGTTGTAACATGTGTTTGACCCGGCCTGACACTTTCGTATTTCACATATATATAATACAATAGAATGGGCACAGAAACCAAGAGCAACAGTTACACAGGACAGATTTCAACAAGTGGCGGCAACCCCAAAGTGATGAAAGATTCTTTATCCTTAGTTCGTCAGACGGTCAATCAGCAATCGCAATCGCAATCAAACCAGGTCCAGAACCAATTGAATTCTAACTCTAATTCGTATCAGAACGAAAGCGAAAACGAAAACGAGCCCGAACTGATTACGCGTGATATTCGACCAAAACAGCAGGAGGATAAATCCAGAAAAGAGGCCATTGTTCCCTTTGTCCCCATATTTGTTGAGGAGGCCGACGTGATACACGGGGCCAAGGAACTGTTGAAGGTTATTCGACCGACCTGGGACCTCAGCCACGTCGAGTTTAAGGTAAAGTACAGCTCAACCAACGAAAAATAAACCTCCATCCTTTTCACTTTTCCACCTTTCTCCCCAAAAAAATATCATCACACAATTCCCATTCAAAAAAAAAACAAATTATTCGAAAACCTAAAAACAAAACAAAAACCATCAATGTCAATATGTCATGTATTCTCTACTCCATCAGATCAGGGTAGATCGCAGTTCGCAGATCGTTATCCGTTGTTAACCGGACCAAATGATGATGATGATGATGATGATGTATGTTTCCCTATTCCCTATTTATTAAGATCACTAACTGGTGTGCGGAAAGGGGGAAGATATTGTTACTCTCTTAGATGCTAACACACAGTTTTTTGGAACGGGTTTATATATTGCACAACCAACTCCACACTGCTGCTCTACCTTCCAATAGTAATTATATATGAAATATATACAAACACACAAACACACACACCGCTGTCCGCCTTCTGCTAACTGCTGCTGCCTGCCGCTGCCGCCGCCGCCTGCTGCTGCCTTGAAATTTGTAAATAGACTTTATAATTTCACTGTGCGAGCCATGGGATTGTTATTTCAAATTAACATTATTTGCGCTACGGCCGTGCGAGAGCTTCGTCGAGTTCTGGGCCCGGGCTGGGCGGGCGGCTAGATCCGAGACGCAGTAAAAACCAGTTTGCTAATCTAGCCTTCGAGTGGGGTAGTGGGGTGGAAACAGCGATGATGGTTCCCTACGGGATCCCTGCCAGGGAGTTGGGCCTGCGTGCCAGTTAATCTCACAGATTGTAATCCCTATATATACTATATATACAATACAACAGGTGCCACTGACTCAAGTCGAGTGGGTTGTTGGTTATTTATTTTGTGGATCAAACAGACAAACTGATTCCTGTCTTCGTGCCTTGTTTTTAAGGTCCACACGCAATCGTGTGGCCCGATTTGATAACGGATGATGATTGTGGTACCAAGTGTCCACCGGCTAGAGCTCAAGCTGAAGCTGCTCCAATCATATTTCCATCAAAACGGTCCGTTCTCCGTCCGCCGTCCGCCGCCTTATCGGAACCCACTCGTATGCCTTGACCCCGCGCAATCCGTGTAGATTTGAGTGTGTATAAAGTCTAATGGGGGGGGCTGTGCGAGCGGTGTGTACATAAATTACTTATCAGCAAACAGTTGGATTCCGGCACGGCTGGGCTAGGACAGGCGGAAAAGTTCCGTTCCTAAGAAGTTGAGCCTGTGTCGCATTTAAAGCCATCTAGAGTTGATAAAGTGCGATAAATGTTTTATGAATAAATTACAAAAACAGTTCACACACCACCGAAAGAATGTACCTTAACGGGCCATAGTATTACCATCTGTTTGATGGTTTTGTAGTAGGAATAACAATTCCTAATTGGCCTTGTCCTGAAATTCAATCCGAATTCTGTGGCGTTGAACCTTCACTATTGATTTAACAAAGTACAAGTTGTCCCATTTACATTTTGATGAGTCAAAGATCGTATATCTTTCCTTATCCCCTGATTCTCTGATAACATAATCCGTCTTTCTGTGCTATTCAAATATACGTGTCTTTTCCACTCATGAAAATTATGACCAGTTAAGTCATTAAGTGGTTTTTATATGTCTTCATATGTCGAGGATATCAAGATACTTTTTCAAAGTGATTTTGGATCTATGGCTTGGGTTAAAGACCAAAAAATAACCTCACACAATTAATAAAGTAAAAGCTTTGTTTCTTATATATATTATATTGAGCTTGTAAAATGAAATAATACAGAAATTACATTAACCAAACGCTAAATTAAGCCTTAACATTAATTTACTAGTTAAGACTAACCCAGTAAATCAGGGATACATAGTACATTTGCTTAGATTCTAAACTATATCAAGAGGATGTACTAAAAGTTCTCGATCTCAAATCAAACAGATCAGCTTTGGCCTTACTTTCCTGTAATCGGCAAATACTTACCATATATGTTAATTAAATTCATACACTTGAACCCTATATAAAAATTAGCGACTCAGGGCATTTCTCTGTCTAATAGCAGGTTGTCGTGTTGGCAACAATGCAAAATCGCTCTATATAAGCAATATTAGTATCAATATGACAGGGTTTCGTCTTTACCGAAACGCTAGGCACGCAAATAAATAGCTAATGTCAAAAAGTTTATCACCGCAATTACTACACTGTGTGTACTGTGTGTGTGTGCGTTGTTGTTAACCTCCTCCATGTGCTGGCCGGTGGGGAAAACACAAATATACATACATATGTATATAGGCAGACATATGAGTAGCAGAATGGTGGAGTCGATAAGGAAGAGGTACCATAAGCCTTTTATTTTGTAGCTTTTGTGAATGGTTCCGGCTTAAGACCACACAATCGTGTGGTGCAAAATCACTTAACGAAAGACATTATTTGAAGAATAGGATGTGTAACGCCCATAGGCAGCAAAATGTAACTGCTACAAAATTCCCATTCTATTGATCTAATATTTGAAAAGAATTCGCATATTAACTTTCAAGGAACCCCTGAAGCCTGTCCAATATAATCGTATGGCGTTACGCATCTTATTTTGTTTATTGCCTTTAACTTAACACTCGTATGAGAATATCTCGTATGGCAATAGTTTGTAATAACTTCATGTACATACATACAATTATAGTGCAGTGTATAAATCACGTTCACGTAGCAGACGCAATTCATTAGCATTTAGTCCTAAACCCACATTCGCTCACTCACCCATACATTTGTGTACATATACACCACATAAATGGTAACGTTCGCTCTGGGTCTTGCTAATTCTAGAGTTTTACCGATGGCATCACGAACAAGCTGGTCGGATGTTTCCACAAGGAGATCACCGAACTGAGCCATGAGAACGGTGGCCCGTATCTGCCGATCAAGACGCAGGACTCCGAGGAGGAGGAGGAGGATACGGTCATTATCCAGAAGGATGATGACGATGCGGCGGCTGAAAACGGTGCACCTGTACAGTACTCCGATAACGTAGTGCTGGTCAGGATATATGGCAATAAAACGGACCTACTGATAGATCGCAAGGCTGAGACGCAAAACTTTCTTCTACTGCATACTTATGGCCTAGCGCCATCGCTATATGCCACGTTCAAGAATGGTCTCGTCTACGAATACGTACCTGGAACCACCCTAAATACTGACAGTGTGCTCTGTCCAGAGATATGGCCTCTGGTCGCCCGTCGCATGGCCGAGATGCATCGCAAGGTGAAGAAGCACGGGGAGAGCTCGGCGACCAAGCCATTGCCGATGATTTGGAAGAAGACGCAGAGCTTTCTTGATTTAGTACCTGAACGTTTTAGTGATGCTGAAAAACACAAAAGGTAGGAATGGAAAGGACAACTGATCCACTGATACACTGATCCACTGATCGATTTTTATTCAAATGCCTCATCCCATCCAAATTGCAGAGTGAAAGGAACGTTTCTACCTATCAGCCGACTGCGCGATGAGTTCAATAAGCTCTACGAATACCTGGAGGCTCTGGACAGTCCAATTGTCTTCTCCCACAACGACCTACTGCTGGGCAATGTCGTCTACACGAAGAGCCTGAATACGGTTAACTTTATTGACTACGAGTACGCCGACTATAACTTTCAGGCATTCGACATTGGCAATCACTTTGCGGAGATGTGCGGCGTGGATGAGGTGGACTATTCCCGCTATCCGAAGCGTGACTTTCAGCTAAAGTGGCTGCGCGTCTACCTCGAGAAATACCTTCAACGTAGCTACATTCAGAACGAGGAGGTCGAGCTGCTTTACGTCCAGGTCAACCAGTTTGCACTGGCATCCCATATTTTCTGGACGGTGTGGTCCCTGTTGCAAGCTGAGCATTCCACTATCGATTTCGATTACGTAGGGTGAGTAATCTCTAGAATTTGTAGACTCTCTTAAGGATTAGAGGATCTCTATTCTATTTAAATTCTGCTCTGTAATATTATTGTCACATATGAATTCAAATAACAAATATTTCCCCCAAAGATAAAGCAAAAATATGACGAAATAGGAATGCGAACATTGTGCGATTAAAGGCTTTAAGATTTCCTCATGGTTATCAAGAATAGGCGTATGAAAATGCTGATAAAGAGAAAGCAGCTCGATTGCAATCTTAAATATTTGATATAAGCGTGTTCCTGTTCTGTCAGCAGCCACTTGAATAAATAATGTGTACATACATATGTGTAATGAGAATACAGAAGAATTCGGATAACTTTCAAACGTAATATCTAATACTACTTTATTATTCTGTTTCGCCCCGATTATAGCTATGCATTTCTTCGTTACAATGAGTACTTGGCCCGAAAGGAGGAGTTTTTATCATTGACTGCGGCAAAGAACAATAAGTGATTTCCTTCTCTGTGTCTCTCTCTCTCTCTCATTGGGGGAAAAACTAAAATATGTGCCCAGTGATATATATGTGTAAACTAAGGCTGGTACTGAGCTTAATGTTATAAATATGTATATATATAACGCGTGTGTGTTTAGAGATCAGAAAGAAATTATATCCGAAAAGGAATAACTACTAAAGTGTCGTGTTCTGGGACCAGCCTTAGTGTATGTATATATAATGAATTTGTATATGTTCTTTAATTTGTATAAATTGATATTTTGTAGGCATAAATAAAACAACAACGTATGTACTTTAAACATAAAAAAATATTTCAACAATATATGTACTTTTTTTAGCATGGGCGGAGCTTTATTACTTCTCACTAACGGAGGTTGCAATAATATTCTTACAAACAAAATTACTACAACCTGGAATCCGGCATGAGTATTCTATTCAGTAAAGGATGTGATTAATCCTTGAGATTTTTTCGGAATAAAGAGCTAAGGTTTACACACCTAACTAAATCGAGATAATTTTATCAAAATTAACTTTTTACTATTTTATTAAATCGTAATCGTTAATTTTAACCTTGTTCTTTACATATAAGGACACATGTTGAGTTAATTGAAGGAATATTGATGTAATTCATTAATAATTTATATCCTTTCTATAATTTTTTCCATTCACTCTAGTATAGTTCTCATGAAGTTATTTTATATTTTTTGCTTTGGTTATTTTAACTGCTTCTATGATTGATCTTCGGTTTCGACAGCTGGTTTTCATACTGATTATTTTATTATGCCATAAATATTCCGTTTTTTACTTATATTTTGTCACCTGTTAACTGTTAACGTAAATGTAAAACCAAATAAATAAACAAGAATGAAAGCTATCTTCGGGATGCCGAATTTTGTATAGCCTTGCCGCTTAAAAAACGAAAAAATATAAATTGGAAATCCACATTACCAAAAAAAAAAAAATAGTTGTTATATGTATATTTTTATTCCTATTAAAAAAAAATTAAAATAAACAAATGAAAAAATAATAAAAAATAGATAATATGTATCAAGATTCCTCAATCTGACCGATAAAAATGGGTTTACAAGAGTTTTATTTGAATTTATTAACCTTTTTACACAAACAAGTCTTTAAATTTATGATACGTTCTATAGATATTTTACACCGTTGTTCGGTTGCCATCTCCACCCAGTTTTTGGACAATCTAAAAAGAAAATAGAAGCGAGAAACATTTAGGTAAATATATGGCAAAATCCGACTATTTTTCTTTTTGTTGCATTATTCAAATAAAATATATATAATTTAATTATTCATGAAAATAGAAAGAATTGATCGAATAAAACAATAAGTCGAGTTCTGCAACACAACCCTAACGATTCGATAGTTTAGTCGGTTTCGATAACACGCCTGACTCTCATCCCTAGCTGCAGCCAGCTGCCATACCTAAAAGCAAAAGACAAACGTTTCGATTTATCAAAATTTTCCCTCGTTCAACGTAAATAATGTCGAGCTACATTGCCAGGAGAGGTCCAGCGGTTTTGTGTGAGTATTCTCGAGGAATAAGGAAATCCCAGGCACTTTAATCACTTCTGCTTTTAACGAGCTGCTGTGCTCCACACTGATTACGTAAATATATAACGTGAATTTTTCCTTCCAACCGCAGCCAACCTGGGACGATGGGCATACAATCTATCTGGATTCAACCAGTACGGTAAGGAGCAGAGCACGTGATGGCATCGGACGAATCATCCAATAGTTGGTTATTCCAGGTCTGCACCGTGACGACTGTCTGTATGAGAACGAGGACGTGAAAGAGGCCGTCCGCCGCCTGCCCCGCAAGCTGTACGATGAGCGCAACTACCGCATCATGCGCGCCCTGCACCTGTCCATGACCAAGACGATCTTGCCCAAGGAGCAGTGGACAAAGTACGAGGAGGATGTCAAGTACTTGGAGCCCTACCTAAACGAGGTGGTGAAGGAGCGCGAGGAACAGGAGGACTGGAACAAGAATCACTAATTGTGTCTCGCCCACTACTCACTTTCTTTGGACTTGTAAATGTTGAAGTACATAGCTTAGATTAAAACCAAAATTCGCTATGAAACCGACTTTCCGCTTAGTTGTTTAGGGAGCCCGTTGCGTGTTTATTAAGTGGGATTTCTCGTCGTGACAAGAGATGTGTGCTCAAAGGACGTCCGTGCCGATTGCACGATGGAATGAATGTTGTTGGTGAACTTAAGCATTAGGCATTCTCCCTTCTTACCTGTTGCATAAATGGTAAATTGAAAAACGATCCTAGAATTGGCACGCGTCCAAGGAAATTTATGGCCACCGGGAAGAAGCCGCTGTAAAAGATGCAATAAGTTATTAGTATTCATGAAATACTGATTGCAAGGAAACTACGATATAAACAGGCTTAATTTTTACCTAGGCAGCGAAATATCTCGCAAAATCTGGATAGGTCTAGTTCTTAAAAGAATTCTATTGGCATTTCACTCATATTCAAACAACATAGCATTCCTGGTCTGGCACTCAGCTCTATATCATGCATATATAACTGGAATTTATATTAGTATAAAGGCCTAAATTTTAGCAACAAAAAGCAATTAAATTCCTAAAAATATTGTAAGTTGAGAAAGATATTCTAGTCGATATCCTATTTGACAGCTATTTGTTCCAATAAGCAGAGTGGACGGTAATTTAGGGCTTTAACTCTATCAACTCTAAACAAGCTAGTGGCTTTGAAAACCGCACTGCATAAGCTCTCTTTGTGTGCGCGTGAATAAAAAATCTAAAGAACTTATTTTGCCTCATTTAAACTAATCTCTGAACTTTGTTAAAAGCAAAATAAAGGTCCATAAAAACTATTTAAAAAGGGTTAGTTGTTGGTAATTAGAAATTAAACAAATACAAAGGCTATAACTAAATAAGTACATTGAGAGTCTTTTAACAAAAGCTATGGACAGGGGAAAATGTTAGTTCAAATACAACTTAGCGAACCTGAACAGAGCAAAGAATCCATAGGATTCAATGATCATCCCAATGATGGGAAAGCCCAGCAGAACGCAGACTATTCCACCAAAGAAGGCTGTCGTGCCCTTGACTTTGTGCCGTTGGAAGAAAAAGCGCAGGGTACGCTCCACGCCGATCACACAGCCCAGGCCCGATATAAATAGGATCTGCGGAAGGAGAGAAGCTTGTTAGTTGGCCCCGTTCCATTGACCGATGCAAAAGTGCGGCGTTACATACATTGCCTATAGCGAGCAAGCCTGTGTCGAACAGCAACAGCATGCCAAGGAACAGAAATGAAATGCCGAAGCCAGCCAAGCCGATGCCAATTTCTGTGGAGAGGTTCGAAGTGTGTGCGTGTGGTCAGTGGCCGAGCTTGAAGCTCGTCTTGCCGTGGCGTCAACTTACTTTGCAGGTCTGTGATCTCAATCATGATTGATTTAGTTATTTGGTTGCGAGTAGAAATTCCACGTAAACAGCAGCTCAATTTCGAAACCCGAACAGCTGATCGACTTCCATTCAAACGTTCCGTGAATATAAACAATCATTGCAGGGCTGCATGCAGGGCAGTCAAACGACCACTTGGTTTTCTTACCGATATATAGCGAATCTTCTTATATCAATTTCGATAGCTTGTTTTTCCATACCAGTTCAATTCGGCACATCTCAACAAATTTTCGCTTGTTTGAATTTATATATCGATGTTTTTAAACCTATCGCTGAAAATGTTGACAACCTTTCATTTAAATTACCTAAGCAAAATTAAAATTTTTAGTAAATAAAAATATATTTACTTAAATGCGTGTGATCGTGTAGTGTAGCATAATAGTCCACATAGGAAAAAGGCATTTTTGGTCGATAGCTTAGTAAAGCAAAATGCAGCCCTAGCAGAAACAGCCCTGCATTGAAAAACAAACGATGTATCGTCACAAAACCGTCGGTAGTATCGATAATAACATCGACGTGCGGGTGCGAAATTTGCCATCGCGTATCCGCCTAGGGGGCCGATGATAGATACAAAATTTAGCAATGATTGCAATTTTAAGAAAGGCTGAAAATAGCGAAATATACATATGTTTTAAAATAATATGTTTTTATTTATATATATATTATATATATTTTATTTATAGGCACAAAAACTTAAAATAATATAACAATAATGCTTTCACAGTCTTTTCCTTTTCACTGAGTTAGAGATTATAAAAAGGAACAAAAACTTAAAATATATAAGTTTAATGTTTTCATTGCTCTTTAATTTTTAAAATTTTCTCATCTATATCCTAACCGACAATCTTAACTGATGTTTCGTCAAACATCGATGCATCGCTTTTCATCAATATCAACAAAAACTCGAAAAACATCGGAAAACATCGCCGAGAAAAACCTTGATGTCGAAAACATCGATTTTTTCGACATCACTAAACTCTATCACACGCCATTTTACATTAAAAGTACTGACGCTACGAAAAGTCATCTAGGAAATTGTGAAAAGGGGTTTTGCTCCTTCAAATCGTAAAGTTTTACTTTTTCAAAGACTGTTGCAACCGTAATTAAACATGGACCGTAAGTACAGCGCACAAATACCACGTTAATGGCGTGAAAATGTCTGAAATATGTGCACCCTAGGTGGCGGCTATGGTGGTGGTGCCGGGCAGGGATATAATAATTTCGCTATCCCCCCACCGAACTACCAACAACAGCCAAATAAAACTGGTAACTACAACGAGCCACCTCCGAACTACAGCAAACAGGGCGGTGGTAAGGTTTTAACGAAGCTCCCGTCCTCGAATTGTGCTCAATCGACACATTTATGTTTAAGGTTATGATTCCGGTGGTCATCGTGGTTCTGGCGGCGGCGGCGGCAGTGGCGGTGGCGGCGGAGGCTCCTGGAACGACAGAGGCAACTCATACGGGTATGTTATTAACATTTACCACCTAACTCGGTATAGAGATCTTGGGTAGCGTTCCACGGCGGGTAACAACAGATTTATAAGAAAAGTGTACAAATTAACTCTTTATGAACCAGCCTATTCGACAAAACCAAGCCAATGACTCGAAACAAAAACAGAAACAGAATCAGAAGCCTAAATGTAAAATGTGTAATGAAACAGCAGAGCAGAGCATCCGCCTTGGCGATATAAAAGTCGAATTCGAATGTGAATGTAAATGTAATTCGAACAAGAAGGTGTCGAACGATATAAAGAGAGCTGGCAATGGCTCGGCTTAAACGGAGAATATGTAACATCCGAGTCTAGAATTGTTTATTTTTCATGTTGCTTTTGAATATACATATATGCATATATTATTTCCCAAGTGCACACATGGTTAAAATTAATTCGAAATATTTAGAGGAACACAACGCTCGAAACAACGAAATGGTTTTTAAAAACGATGCAAAATGTATCATCCATATGGTAAATATGTTTAAGACTCTCAAATCGCCTTTGGGGAAGCTGTATTGTAATCTATTCGCTGCAACTACTATTTGAATCCAACTTCCAACACACAAACCCCGACAATTGGTCCAGTAAATGAATGGTATTCCCTAAAAGAAAAGACACGCAACATAAAACCGCGGCCAATTAAGTAATAAGTCTCCGTTACACGTATGCCATTTGCATGAACACCTTCATTATGACAACACTCTGCCACACAAGCATACCTTTAATGAAAAATAATTTATACAAACCCCTTAAACTATTCAAGGATTAACTCTCACATATCAAATCAATACGACACGTGAAGCGTAAAACCCATGACATCTAATAGCTTAATGGGCCTAAGTTATGCAAAAGTCGAACATATTAATTAAGAAGATCCAAACGCAAATAAAAAAAAAAACAGAAAACGAGTATATGACATGTGTATGACATGAATGATCATGATGAAAAGCATTAAAATAAAAAATAAGAAAATATATAAGCTAATTCGGAAGAAGGGCTGTTGTGGTTCTAATCTCCCATTCATGTTCAATGTTTCTTTAAGTACATTTAAAAATATTATGTTTTAAGTATTGCAGAAACATATGATTCAGGTGTTCTCAAAATAATAGGAAAACCCTTTGCACATGTACTTATTTTTATTGAATTTCGGGTCGCGCTTTTTGTTTTTTATATTTGATTTATAATTTATATTCGTTATATTCTTTAATTAATTTAATTTAATGATTTACTTATTGAATACTGGAGAAACGCGAATTTTGTACTGACAAAGATTGAACTAAACTAAATTTAATTCTTAGATATTATAGTATAATCAAATTAAACATTTTTTTCTTTAGCATATATGAACATTTTTATTACTATTATTTTGAGAACCACTGTATTTTAATACCTTTTAAGAATGATCTTTTAAAAGTAATCTAAGCTACGAGTTGTATTTTTTTTGTCAATATTTAGTTTTAAGTATTAGTACTTATTAAGTTCCTACAACATAAAGGTATTTATTTGTATAGGCCACAGTATTTATAATAGTTTCAAATATCAGAACGAGGTTGGGTTATTTCGCTTTTATAAATTAGCTTTAAAAATATTGTATTGAGAGTTAGGAATGCAAATAAAAATACAGGTATATAATTATTGAACTAGAGTTAGCCATTCAAAATTGTTGGTTTAAGTTTAGTATTAATGATAACGATACTGTAAATGGACACTGATGATGATTGATCGGGACTAAACCCGGTTCTGGTTTTGGCTGGTCATCACAGATCACAGACACCGAGAGTATATGCCTCTTGCCGTCCCTTTCGCTTCCGGTGCCTATATACACGTATCAATAGATGTTTAAGTGTTAATCCTATAAATCCTCCAGAGCACTTTGATCAGTGACCTCGATTGTTGAACTCTGAATGGAAAATGCTACGGCCGTCACTGATTAAATTGTGCTGGACTAGAGTCCTCTAGGGTCCGAATATGGCCATATGTATTTGTATTTGAGAGGGGTTCCTAGGCGTATACAACCTCACCATACTGCATACTACAAACAACAACAACCAAATTTAAAGCATTAAATAAGTTATTCAATATCCTCTTTTAGAAATGGAGGCGCCAGCAAGGACAGCTACAACAAAGGTAAAAATAATGCAATCATTTTGCAAATCATATCGAGTAATGTATACCAAATATATTTTTCTACATATTGAACCCAAAAAACAACTGATTAGAACAGAAACAGAACAAACAGAAACAGAGTTTAAATTCCAAAAACGAAACCGAAACCGAAAGAAAATCGTATAAATCACAGAGTCCAATGTGTGGTTACAAATCCTTCGTATATATCTATCTATATAGAGTGTGTTATAGTGTGTTACCTATTTATTCAGTGTATCTTGTCGATCTCCAGATGGGGATCGGTCCGCCAGGAAGGGTTACTTAAGCTACAAATATTTCTGTGCAATGACGGTGCTGTGTGTAATTAAGGCTTTATAAGAGGTGCATCGGTCGGTTGGGTTCTCGTTATCGTTATCGTTCTCTCCTCTTCTCTCCCTCCTGGCAATTCAAGGTCATTGGTATTATCCTCTTGTTCTGGGTTCCGGGTACCGGGTCCTGGGTGTGTTTGTTGTAGGCGGCGGGAAGAGCCCGTAATGAACAAAACCATGCTGAAATCGAAAGTGGCGTCTACCCATGTCTCCTCCCTGTGACTACCATAAGGTTTCCTGATATATACACACGCCTCAAAATTCTGGTTTTCATCGCTTCTATATTATCACTTAAGGAATATCCCAATGATGCGATGCAAGGTGTTTGTACTTTATGTAGGGGCTTCTTCATCTTCGTTGCGTTGAGTTATTAAGAAGAAAACAAATAATAATGATAATAATAAACAAAAGAAAAGGGAAAAATGAGAGATCCGAAAATTTCGCAAAATCTGAATATATCCGCAGTTCCATTCTAAGCTATGCCCTGTCCTTTATCTCAGCGCTTTCTAACATCCCATTCGCTTTTGTAGGACCCAGCGGCGGCGGCGGATACTCAGGTGGCGGCGGCGGTGGAGGGGGCGGCGGTTCCAGTGGCGGGGACATGATCACCCAGGAGGACACAATCTTTGTCTCTGGCATGGATCCGAATGCCACCGAAAATGACATTGAGACGCACTTCGGTGCCATTGGCATAATCAAGGTTAGTACCTGTGAACTATGTCAAAGCAAAGGCCTTAAAATAGGCCTTGCTAGCACAAATACAGTGTAAAAAATAGCAGGCGCCACGCATCTTGTTTAAACCAACATTCCTTATGCCTTTGCAGAAGGACAAGCGCACAATGAAGCCCAAAATTTGGCTGTACAAGAATAAGGAGACCGGCGCCTCGAAGGGCGAGGCCACGGTGACCTACGATGACACCAATGCCGCTCAGTCAGCCATCGAATGGTTCGACGGTCGCGATTTTAACGGCTGCACGATCAAGGTGTCGCTGGCGCAGCGTCAGAACAATTGGAACAAAGGCGGCGGCGGTCGCGGTGGCTTTGGTGGTCGTCGTGGCGGCGGTGGTGGTCCTGGTGGCGGCGGAGGTGGTGGCCGCTTTGATCGCGGAGGTGGTGGCGGCGGCGGTGGTGGAGGCGGCAATCGCTTCGATCGCGGCGGCGGAGGCGGAGGTGGAGGTGGTGGCGGCGGCGGTAATGTGCAGCCCCGTGATGGCGACTGGAAGTGCAATAGCTGCAACAACACCAACTTTGCCTGGCGCAACGAGTGCAACCGGTAAGTAGGAATTGAAAATGCCGCTTTTGGCAGTGGAACTTATCGCTCTTTTTGTAGCTGCAAGACGCCCAAAGGCGATGAAGATGGTTCCGGCGGCGGCGGAGGCGGCGGTGGTGGTGGTGGCTACGGAGGCGGCGGTGGCGGAGGAGGCTACGGCGGCGGTATGAGTGACCGTGGCAACGATCGCGGTTCCGGCGGCGGAGGATATCAGAACAGAGACCGCGGAGGCAACTCTGGCGGTGGCGGCTACTCGCGCTACAATGACAACAATGGCGGAGGAGGAGGAGGCGGTGGCGGTGGCGGCGGCCGTGGACGCGGAGGGGGCGGCGGAGGCGGTAACAGGCGCGATGGCGGCGGCCCCATGCGCAACGATGGCGGCATGCGCTCTAGGCCTTACTAACCGGGTGCGATCGGAGGGCGGAACCACACTTTTTTTCACATTACGTATTAATTGTAGCGAGTACTCTCTTTTAATGTACTTTAAATTACGTCAGAGCAAAATCCAAATGCCAGCGCATAATTACGTTTTACCGATTTCTCGACAAACAGACAAAAAACACACGCAATGGATGGTCCGGTTATCGCTCGTTTCGACCTAGAATATTAAATTCTACATTTATATATGTAATCTAATTTAACAATTGTAACTAATATTATACATTCAAATAAAAGCGTATATATAAAACTCATCTATATACACGAAGCGCCCGGTTTTTTCCTTTTTGAACTGTAATTTGTATTCCAAAGATATCGAGATCTGTGAATGATCTGGAATTTATAATATGTATAGCAGTTATCAGGTGTGCAAGAATCAAATCGATGCTTCGTGGCTCAATTTCAAAAACAAAACATCGCCGTCGCAGAAATATGAAATATCTTTATCACCAACAACCGAGTCGATTTAACCATGTCTGTCCGTTAGTATGCGAACTCTAGGGTCTTCGTTTTTGAGCAATCTTAATTAAATGAAAAAATATATTGAACATGGTCTTCTTTCTATTCAACATAAAATATAATTCGAAACAGATCAGTTCGAAGGACTATATAATTTAATTGCCATCGGTAATTTTTTACGAGAATATTAAGAAAATCTTTTGTGTATAACTTATTTTGTAATTTCCTCACTAGCTGCATTTCTTCTTTGTAAATATATATTCTTGTTCAGCAGCACTTTTTCCAAAATTTTAGATTACCAGGTGAAAAATATAAATAAGAACCGATACAACAAACATTACTCTATAAAAACGCTTCCATAAAATATCTCAGATGAAATATTATTATAAAATTTTTTAATATTATTACTTTTTGTTTTGCATATACATAATAATATTACAGTTCATCTTTTTCTAGGAGGGTGTAGCGATGCTTGGATGGTCCAAGTTCCTTGAATTTTGACTCGGGAGGTGAGGTACCCTTGCCGCTGTGGGCGTCATGCTGTATCTCATTCGTGGGATCCGGCCCATAATGAAACTCACTGGAATGCAAGGCAAAGACGTTAATAGGGGAATGCAATAACTTGGTGGTGTGGCCCATACCGGTGCAGCTTGCCGCTGTAGAGATCCTGAAGGAACTGCTTTAGCTTCCCCGGCACATACATGTCGCTGAAGTGTGGAAAGAGATACATGTGCTTGAAGGAATCGATGGCGATCAACGGCAGGTCGTCCTCCGATTTACCCAAGTGATGCAGTGGATGGGCGAATCGCTTGCCATCGGCGGTCAGAAAGTTGACATTCTCTGCATGCGTAAAACGGGTTGTAGTAGGATGTAAGGAAGTAAGTATTCTAATTCCATCTTACGTTTCTCGTCCACCAACTGACGCTCAATGATGGACTTGTAGTCCTTGATGGAGTTGTGATCATCCGGTCGATGGAACATAATCAGGAACGGCAGTCCCTCCTCGGTTAGTTCTTCCGCATTCTCAAAAGTTATTTCCCTTACCAGCGGCACACACTTCTCCTGAATCCAAATCTTCAGTTCATCGAAATTCTGCAGGGACCCTGTGTAGGTTTCATCGTTTTCATGGGACAAAGCCACATCAGGCCTAAATACTATGATCGGTGTGCCTAAAAGCAGAGAAGGAAAATCTCTCAGTGTCTTATGGTGCTGGTAAATGATAAATGGGTTTCGCAATGACGTTTACCTGGAGGATGCATGGCCTGAGCGGCGTCCCCGAAGCCAACGTGGAACTGGCAGTCCTCCTTTAGATTGGTGGCCACCTTGCGGAAAATATCATACTCGGGCTGATCTCTACGGTCAAAGTAGCCCAGAATGAGGCGCTTCTTTGAATCGAGATTCTCTAGATCCTTGAGGGACTTGAACTCCTGAATGGGATCCTCGAGCTGCTTCTTTACGAACTCGAGAAACGCGTCCGCTGAACGCTGCCCGCGGTACTCGCGCTTGCTGAGCTGCCCATTCCGGACGATCTTCAGGGTTGGATACTTGTTAATGTGAAACCGGGACGCGATCGCAGTCTCCTTGTCGCAGTCCACCTTGCCTAGCACCACCTTACCGGCTTCTGGGAACTCGGCCTTGATCTGCAAGAAAGAGTTTGGTAATTTGCCGTGTAATCGCAGCTCTTAAGTTACGGTATCGCAATAATTTGGACTTTAGTCGCCTCTTTTTCGTTTTAGTTACAGCTACCGTTCTATGGGACTCACCTTATCTGCCGCTTCACCGAATATAGGCGCTAAAATATTACTAAACCGACACCACTCCGCATAAAAATTAAGGAAAACCAATTCATTAGACGCTGCAATAAAACAAAGCGTGTTTTTAGTGTGGAAGCACCAGAGTATTTTGTGTGTTTGTGTGTAATAAGGAGAAACCAACAAAGGTATTGGGACCCACCACAGCGCAATATCTAGGGTTGCAATTTTGTGTTTTTCTTCTAAACATTTCGTGTTGCAGCATCAGAGAATTAGTGATATCTAAAAACTAATGGTATTCCCGACTCGTAAAGGTTGATAACAGTGGTCGCAGCTAATAGCTAAAGTGTAATTCTTCGCATACAAGATAAGATAAAGAAATGTAAGAGACTATTGGTATATATTTCTCCGGCCTATTAATTACTCTGTAAACTGAGATTGAGGAAACTGGAGGCAAGGAAACTGTTAGAAAATCTCTGTTTTCACGTTTTGAGTTTGAGATGATTTACATTACAATGCGGTGCCTAACAGCATTCAGGGAAGGGAATTAAAAAAACATATTACTTTTGAGACATGTTTATGGGGTATTCATCTTGCTTCGTCAAACAACTAATAGAGAGTTTAACAGTCAGAGTAAAAGCTGAGGTTCAGCAGATCTAAGGTTATGTGACTTTCATAAGAGTTTAAAACTATCCAAGTCTAGTTGAGGAGCTTTTTAGTTGCCTGAATCAAACCCAATTGAAATCCTTGAAAATAAATGGGCTTTGGCGGTGAACGCCCTTCTGAACCAATTCATTATTATTATTACTTCAGTTACAAAAAAATGGGATATAACAATATATTGTTTCCATTCCAGATATCCATTGATTCGAAGAAAAAAAAAAACAATCAAAACAACGGTTCGCGGGCTCAGCTGGTGCTCTTTGCCGACTTAAACAAAAGTCTTGTAAACAATTGGAAGTACATTTGTCTTAGCTTACAAAACAACGTCTGTTTATTTGTAAATTTTTAAGCTTTTGTTTTTTTTAATTGAAATTCGAATTTGTTGGAAAATTTTAAGGATCTTACAAGAACGATCTGTTCCAATACGAACTTTCGTGAGTTCACCGATGACTAATTCGTGTTTTCCCGCAAAATGTTGTTTTCGTTCCAATAACACATTTTATTCCCAAAGGCGAAACGATAATCAGAATTTACCACGTTAGCAAGCCCGAAATTTTGGTACGATCCACTGATTTTTGTGTTTTGCGACACGTCAATACCCCAACAAGTCACTTAATTGATTTTCTGTAGCCCGTGTCGTTGACGGTGGCGATATCGCGATGCCGGTTCTTACCTAAAGTCATATCGATGTTGTCACTGGTCATGGGAACGGCTCCCGCATCTGCTGGCGCTGCCTGTTGTAGCAGCTGTAGAACCTGGAATTCGATGTGGACATAATAAGAGCGCGATTTGGTGTGCCACAACAACAAGTACGGGCGGCGTGGTTGATTTTTCACGTCGCCACCCGCCGCACTTCATGCGGAATCCAAGTATCGGAAACCGAGAACCGGACAGAACGGAACACGTCGACTCACCGCAACAAGGGCCACGCAGGGCCCAAGCTTTTGGATTCTGGCTCCAATCATTCTGGGGACAGTGGGTGGAAGTGGATTCTGGTGCACCGGTGGAAAACCCAAGCGTTCGAATGCAATTCAGTCACACATCAGCTGGAATGGAATGGATGTCTTGGCTGGGGAGCTGCAAACGTACACAACAAAACTTTTCTACAATTTTTATCGGTCTCGGCCAGAGTTGGGTTTGCAGTGTGCCCGTCCAGATTTGACGAAAAAAGCCCAACACGGTGTTCTCTGTTCTCACCACTGTTCTCCTTCTCACTCTGTTCTCAATTACCGATTAGTCCGTTCCCATTACCGATTCGTCCATTCAAGCGCATGGTGTGAAGAAATTGGGTGAGTTGGGTTTTATAGTGTGCCCGTCCAAATTTGACGAGTTGGCAGCCTTGGCCAACACGGTGTTCTCGTCAAAATTGTCAAAAATTTACCAATAATTAGTTGTCGAGCTTTGAATGCAGGAATATTCTCCTATAAAAACTAAGAAGAAAAAACCAAACCGGACTGAAATCGGCTGAGTTTTAGCCAAGTTATGACCAAAAAACCCTTCAGATGTGATCCCATTTTTTCACAAAAAAAATTTAAGGGGTTGCATCGTCAAAATTGTCAAAAATTGGGCTCAAAATTGGAAATCGAGATTTAAATGCAGAAAAGTTCTCCTATAAAAACTAAGAAGAAAAAACCAAACCGGACTGAAATCGGTTGAGTTTTAGCCAAGTTATGAACAAAAAACCTTTAAGGTGTTCTCGATTTCTTCACAAAAAATATTTAAGGGGTTGCATCGTCAAAATTGTCAAAAATTGGGTTCAAAATTGGAAATCGAGATTTAAATGCAGAAAAGTTCTCCTATAAAAAATAAGAAGAAAAAACCAAACCAGACTGAAATCGGTTTAGTTTAAGCCAAGTTATGAACAAAAAACCCTAAAGGTGTTCTTAATTTTTAAGCCAAAAATCAACCCATTCTTTTAAAAAAAATTTAAGGGGTTACATCGTAAAAATTGACAAAAATTAACCAAAAATTATATATCGAGATTTAAATGCAGAAAAGTTTTCCTATAAAAACCAAGAAGAAAAAACCAAACCAGATGGAAATCGGTTGGGTTTAAGCCAAGTTATGAACAAAAAACATTTAAGGTGTTCCCGATTTTTAAAAAAAAAAAAATTTAAGGGGTCGCATTGTCAAAATTGTCCAAAATTGGGCTCAAAATTGGAAATCGAGATTTAAATGCAGAAAAGTTTTCCTATAAAAACCAAGAAGAAAAAACCAAACCAGACTCAAATCGGTTGAGTTTTAGCCATGTTATGACCCAAAAACCATGTGTTCTCGATTTTTGGCATTTAAAAAAAAATGTAAGGGGTTGCAATGGGAAAACCTCAATGACAAAACGACTTTTATTACTTTCTGATAAAATATTTATCATAAATAAATTCTGTTATACTGTCTGTTAAATTTAAATTCAGCGTTTCAGAATCGGTAAAATTACGATTCGAGCGCACGGTGGTTAAAAATTCGGTGAGTTTACACTTGTGACGTCTCATTGTGTGACCAGAAAAGAGCTTTTTATTTACGTCACAATAAAATACCAGAGTGAAAATCCAATTGGATCTAGTTCATTTTTGGGTCACCCCTATTACCCCACCATGCACAGGAATGGACGATTGGTCCATTCCCGTGCATGGTGGCAAAAATTAGGGTTGTTTACACTTCACAGTGTGACCAGAAGAGATTTACGCCACAAAACCAAGAAATTTTGCTCGTGAACGTTTTTCGTGAAAATCGGAAAAAATAAGCAATTGCGGGCGTCGAAAGTTTTTTTGGACTCGCTCTGCACACACGTCTTCGTTCCGTGTTTCCGTGTTTTTACCTGGATTAAGCGATTGCCTGCTGCGCGTTTGTTTACTGGTGTCTGATATGATATCTGGTGTTATTGGCCAGCGCGAAATCGAAAATAAATCCCGAGTGGTACCAGGAAAATTAAAATAGCAAGAAAAAGCAAAAATCGAATAACGGAAAAAGCGTCGGTCGAAAGTTGAGCAAGCGAAAGGTAAATTGCAAGCAGATTTGTTGGGTTTTTTGTGCCATTTTTACTACTTTTTATCTCGGCGCCGCTGCCCGCTTTTCCTCTCGCAAATTGTGCAATACGCACACACGCATGCAGACGCAAGTGGGAGGCTTGTGAAGCGGCGGTTGGAAAAGGTGGAGCGGAGGAGGAGCAGCTTCAAACCACCAACAAACACACACACATACAGAGGCACGCGCGCATATACATATAAATATACATATGCATACATACAGCTGTATGTACATAAAGGAATGAGCCAAGACGTGAAATGTTTTTTTTTGTGTTCTGTTTTTTTTCCTTGCTTGCCATGTGAATGCAAACGCATACATACTCTAATTGCATTAAACTGCAAAAAAACACAAAAGCCAGATTCATAATTTTTCAAATTTTCTCGAAATGAAAAAGAAAACTGGAAACAAGAACGAAATCAGATAAAAACGCGAGTGCAACGGTTAAAATAACATGATACACACACAGCACGTGTGTGTGTGTGTGTCTCCAATATTCCTTTTTTCCACTTTTATTAGTCATCTTTGGTGTGGAAAAAGGAAAAAGGCTACGAAACTTAAGCTGAAGCTGTATGGACAGCCATGTGCCGCAACTTTTTTTTCATGTGCAACTAAAGAGCGTCAAAAAGTGCAAAAATAATAAAGGTAAAGGCTGAAAGCCCCGAAAATGAAAATATCAGTAAAAATTCAACAAGAAAACTTTCGTGCGTGCGTGTGTGTGTGCAAACAAGAGATTTTCCCGGAGAGAGCCGCACGGAAATTACGGTTCTCCTCGCCTCAGTGGGTGTATATGTGTGTGTTGGTTTTGCTGTGTCTGTGTGTGTGTCTCTGGCAGGACACCCAAGCAAAAGCAACGAAAATTTTCATGCTGTGGCTCGGCACATAACGGTTCTTCCTCCGTTTTCGTTTTCGTTTTCTGTTTCTGTTCTGTTTTTTTATTTTTTTTTTTTTTGTGCTTTGCGCTGCTGCTGCGCAGTCGCTGCCGCCGTCGACGTTGCACCGTGTTCCACAGCTCTTTGAAATTTGTTTGCCCAACTCGGCAGCGCTCTCTCTTTGCGCTCTCTTTCTCTCTCTCTCTGCCGCTGCCCCTGGCCCCCTCGATTTGCTGTCCTTCGACTTCAACGGAGCTCTCAACTCCAGGGACACGCCATATCAAGGTTTCACTTTGCGCGTGTTTTTCTTCTCGAGAGCTTAGTCCTAGGGTTCCAGGCTCATCTCGTCACCGCTCCTCCGTGCTCGTCCTTGTCCAGCCTGCTCCTCCCAGCAGTTGCCTGCATTCCACCAGGAGCACGGGGCAAGGAAGAAGGGCATGTGCAGCAGGAATGGCTTTCGCAATTCATTAATAATTGCAGGGCGGCCGGGTCGGTCAATCATTCAATAATGGCACACGCTGCCATTCCATTCCAATTCATTCGATTCGCAGTTCTCAATTCGAAAGTCTCTCCTGCATTCCGCCGCCGTCAAAAAAGGCTTAAACTGAAAACTTAATCAAACTGGATTTTGGAATCAATTAAAACAGATTTTTCGTAGAAGGACATTTACAATTAAAATACCACCAACCATGTTTTATTGCATGCATATAAACAGGTTTTTTTTTTTTGTATATCCTTAAATATTTTGTATTCTCAAATATTTTCTAGAATTTTTATCCAATTTGAAAGAAGATTGTACTCAATTATTTATATATTTCACTTTGTTATCAAGAAATATAATTCAAATATGTATGTAGAACAACTATTGGCATGTGTAATTAGTACCAATTAGTGGGGCATTTGACATAAGCAGCTGCATTTCCCACCAATTGTTAACCATTTAAACGTTTTACAAGCAAATATTGTCTCAACTCAATCGCATCTTCCGCACACATAGCTCTCAATTCCATACGTTTTGCCCTCTGAGTGTGTTTAGAGCATGAAATATTAATGCTAGCCATGCCGTTGATGTTTTTCAATCGATTGAACAGGTGATACTCCTGCGAGCTAAGGTAGTGTGAGATGTTTTTCCCGAAAACGCCGACATGAACTGGGGGATAGGGCGATTTTAATTTTCCACGCACTGTGTGAGTGGGTGGTTGGAGGAGGTATATACCATCTCCATTGTTTCAGGCCCGAATGTGTGGGTGTACGCTCCTATTGTGTCATTTTAAAATGCACCCGACCTGTCTATTAGCTCGCTGTGATTGAGTGGACGTGTCCCGTCGTCGATTGAGTGATTACCTATGCAAATAAGCAGTTTGACAGCTTGGTAGTTTAGCAGTTAGTCGCAGTTTAACGGTGGACTGTTAACGTTTAACTGCAAGCTAATTGTTAAAATTGGCAGTTGCCAACGTGAGCGGGAGAGAGCGGTAGTAGCAGTGGAAGTGGAATTCGAATTAGAATTGCAATTGGTATGCACATTTAGAACAATTAGCGGTGCGACAATTGCTAAAAGTGGCAACGGTAACGAGAGGCTGCGTGAGAAATGATAATCGCCACGTACCGTACCGCACCGAGCAATGCGAAATGACTCACACAAACAGCTAGGCAGGCAAAGCAGCCAGACAGCAGCTAGCACAATTGAAAAAACATAAAAAATAAAAATAAATAAGAAACTAGCAGAGCCAGAGCTAAAGCTAGCCAGAAAAGTGAAGCACACCGCGCCGCCGACACACAGAAATTTTCGAAAATAACGAAGGCAAATGCGAAGTGTGTTGCCTGCCTCTGTACACACAAATTGCGCTAATAATAGCGAAAGCGGCAGCAGTAGAAACTATTAGAAGTACAGAGAGTTTCGCCTGAGTTATAGCCGAGCAAAAATAGGCATGGGAAAATAACAGCATCAAACAGCAGCCGAAAAAAGGCCAGGCAACTCGGTGGAAATCTCCCGTGAATGTATAAAATATAAAATAAAAAGTCAAATCGCCTGCACTTGCCCTGAGCCTTACATACAGCTGCACTGTGCAAAAAACGAATGTCAAAAGGGGAAGCAATAAAAAACATCAGCTAGATAAAATCATAATTTGTATAGTAGCTTCTTTGTTTTTTAAAAACACTTTCCAATTGCTATTTCTTTAGAGAATATTCACCAAGATCAAAGGTATAATATCCTGTGTATATTTCCTATAATGACTAAATTGTTGTTATTAGCTGGGATAAATTTGGAGAAGCAAACAGTTTTATGACTTTTTCCATGAAATCAACGTTTATGTTTTCTTAATCATTCTGCCAAATTACCTTATTATTGTATATAATGCTAATATTAACCAAAATTAATAGTTTAATGATCACAATGCCTAGAATTTGATACTTTTTAAAGTACACTTTGAGAATATACTTAGAGTCAAATTAAACATGGAAAGGAAAATCCATTTAAGATTTGGAATCCATCCTTCTTTTTCCCCCACTTTGTGTTTCATCTTGTTTTTTTTAACAATGCAGATAAAATATTAAAGCGACCCAGTTTTTTGGAAATGTTTGTTATTGTTAGGGAACGGCAGCTCGCGTTTTTGTTTGCAGTGCACGGCGTACATACCTATGTACCCTGTGCATATACATACATAAATATACAGTTATCCCCAACAGTTTCGGGTCAATTGACTTTTAGTGTAGTGCTGTGCTGCACACAAACCCACACACTCGCACACTCACGCGGCGCTGTATGTAAATGTGTGTGCAGGGGCGCAGGCCAAAAGGGAAAAAGCTCGCAAAAAGAAGAAAGCAACACGGCAACTCTGCCACCGTCAGCAGTGGCAGCGGCAGCGACGTCCGCGCATAGAAACGCCGCACGCAACAAATCGCCTGAGCCAAAGCCTAAGCTCACCAACACACATGTACATACACAACACGGCTACGGCTGCCTCCTTTTTCTCTGCCTCCCACAGGCTCTCCTTCTATCTCTCTTCTCTGCCCCCGCCTCTGCCTCTCCCAAGTTCACCCAACCCCCGCACTGTGGTTGCGATAAGCTCAAACATTGAGTCTTGATTTTGCTTACAAGTTTTCCGTTTTTTTTTTGTTTGAAAAAGTTTTGAAGCGCGCGCTCACCACCCTCGTGCAATAACTGTAAAATTTCCATAAATATTTAACGGTATTTTGCCGTGGGCGTGCAATTCCTCATTAGGTGGAAAGCTTTCCACCATCAGAGCCGCGAAGTGTAGTGTAGAGTGGAGTGGAGGGAAAAAAAATGAAAAAAGTCGTCAATGCGCAAAGCTTAGTGTAAGTTTCATTTGTATTAACTCATGTGCCGCCGCCACCTGATTCCGCCTTGTCCCCTTTGTCAATGACATCAGCATCTCCCTCTCTGGTTTATTTTATTTTTATTTCTTTTTTTACCCATCACTGTGCAAATGCGGCCCATCGTACTTGGCAAGCATTCCCGTTTTTCCACCGCCGCCTCCTTCGTGTTTGCCTTCGCATCCTCTTCTGCTGCAGTTGACGTTTCTGGCCCAAGAAAAAGGATACGAGCAGAGGAAGGATGAAAGTGGAAAATGGTAAATGGAAAAAGGCAAATGGAGGCACAAACAAAAATAAACATAAAAGGAAATACACGTTTGCCTTGATGATGAGTCCCTATATTCAAATCTGAAATCTGAAATATGGGTAGAAAATCAAATCTACCGCCTACCGTACATATTCGAAAAGCAATTTAATTCTCAATTAAAAATCAATGAACTTGGGTTTGCAATGAAATTCGTGACCGGAGGACCAGTGCTTGCTCGATGCAAATAATTCCCAAAATTGTGTTCCACAGTTTATACAATCTGTGGCGCTCGAAAATAATCATTTATAGCAATAAACGCAATAACTTTCCACTTTCAATGCCTTTTGTTTCCCTGAGCACCCTTTACTGGAACGTCACGCCACTGGCATGCAGTAAAGTTATTGATTAATAACCCAAATGTCACAACGGGGTACCCCATTTCAAAATCACACATTTTCCACTTTGTTGTGCTAAACAATTGTCGCAGATACCAGCCAACAGATCGCTTATAAAAAGATCGTCACGATTGATTTGTGGCCAGCGATAAAAATCGTCACTGTTCAATTAGGCACATGTTGTTTTCTTGATTTTATTATATTGAATTAATTTATCGTTAATAAACATTATTGCTAAAAAGTATTCGAACCCACAAAATTTCTATACCTAACCATCAATAATAACTACCGACTTATCATATATATTGACCAGATTGTAAGAATCCCAGTTATGATTGTGTTGTTTATGCTAAGAGTAAACTTATCTGGAAGTTTTTGAAGAATAGTAATTACCATGACTCTGTAACCTCCTGGCCTGTGGTTAATAATCGGAGCAGTGAGATTACCAAATAGAATTAAATAGACGTAAACTTTGACTGATACTTTAACTGGTTATACCATAAAATTTAAGGGCAATGCTAACTCTACAAAAAGTTAAAGCTACTTAAAACTAACGCTGTTTGCCAGTAATGCTCTGTAGTTTTCGCTTCATGACGACAACACAGCGATGTTGCAGTGTCTTCGTTCTCCTTGGCGTGCCTGTCCGCGATTGTTTCTGTTTTTCCTGCTGCTGTTGCTGTTGCCTCTCGTGTGTGTCAGCAACAGGACATACGCACAGTGTGGGAACAGCGGGGGCAGAATTGTAAGCGCCAGTGGAGTGCGGAGTGCAGGAAGGGAGCCCACATCCACCATCAACATCGTTCTCGTCATAATGACCGACTAACTGAGTGACTCTGCCTGTTGTATATCTGTTTTTGTGCGCGTGCGAATGTGCGTGCGCCATGTCCTGAGCCTGTCCGTGTCCGTGTGTCCGTGAGCTCATGCTTGTGTGTGTGAGTCAGTGTTTGTGTTTGTTAGGATATAGATGTGCCTGTATCGTATCTCGGTTCGTGCATGCGCCTCAACAGCGGTCAGGGTTGACTTTTTGCAGGCGAAGGCGGTAGCGGAGGCGACGAAGAAGGAGATACAGGACCCAGAAGCCAAAACAGGACCTCCCAGATCCTCATACCCACGGCCATTCCCAGCGAGCGCCTTCGTATCCTTGAAGCCAGCGCAACAGCAACGAAATTAAGCTGAATCCCAACCAGAACCGCGCGTTTCTTTGGTCTTATTGGATTTGGCTCTGGCTCTGCAGGCTTGGAGTTTGTGTGCGTGTGTGTGTTGTGTGTGTGACGACAGAGAGAGAGAGAGAAAGAAAGAGAGAGAGAGCTGGGGAATCGATAAAGCATACTTATTTGGGTTTTTGGTGCAACATGCTTTAAACTATGCACTATGGTTCAGAATGCCACTTTTGTTGGCCAAAACCCATTTTTTCAAAGTTAACCAAATAACGTAATTTTGGCCGCAATCGATCAAGAATAGAGTGACCATCAACGAACCATACTCAAAATCTTCATAGGTGGCGCCACTGTCGCTCTAGAAGCTTCCAAAGAAAGCTGTTTCTTCCCGAGCGATTGGGCCGAGAAAAAGTGCTAAAATTTTACCAAGTTTAAAATTTAAAAAAAACATTAAAAACAAACGAATTGATCAAATTTTTGAAATGGATTTGAATCAGAGGGGTTTGTATTATGTGTTTTGTGTTGTGAAATGTCCAGAGTCGTTGTGATGTTTTCGTAGTTTGGTTTTAATGTGTGTCGTCAAAAAAAAAATTTTTTTTTCTGAAATGTAATTTTCCGTAGAGTAGAAGTAGTGGAGTCCAGCATAGTCCAGCCTTGATACCTATTGTGTAATGTAGACCAATTAATTCTCTTTCGATTGCATATAGTCAGAAATGCCACATTTGACCACATTTCGAGATATTTGCAATTAGAAATCACCCTTTTTTATATGAAAATGCCTACTAAAAGCTGTAATAATGTCTGTATACTGAAGGTAACTGATAAATATCAAATAAAATTAATTGAATATAGTCATTTGGGTAAAATAAAATAAAAAAACAAAATTTATAACCGTGAATAGTCTTTATAATCAATTTTTTATACAATTAAAGGCAAAAATAGCACTATTTTCCGATTCTTCTTATGAAAACTATAGGACTTCTTGATCCAATTTCGATAAAATTTTTAAAAGTTAGTTAAAATGGCATAATCTTAAAGTAAACAAAGTTTTATAAATTTATCTCAAAAATTTCCCAATTGTTCCTATGAAAGCTATAGGATATAGTTTTCTGATCCCGATCATTTTTATTCAGAATCATCCTATAATTACTTAAATACGATTGGTAAAGTTTCAAGTTGATACCTTTAATATTAACGGAGTTATTAATTTTGGCCAACAAAAGTGGCATTTTGAACCATAGTGCTATGTATACACACACCGATACGGGCACAGATACAGATACAGATACTGGTGTGCGGTGTGTCATATTTCAGCGTTATATGCTCGGGCACCGCCGCACCGCACATAACCTCAACCGCGTTATGGCTGCGCCATCAAAAGCTCCACTGTCTTGCTCTCGCTCTCTCTATCGCTTTCTGTCCGTGTCTTTCACTCGCTCACCGAGTCGCTCTTCTGCTTCCTCTCTTCTATGCTCTGCCCAGTCCCCGTTACACCAACTCGAGATTAGCTTCCGGTGGGGATATAAATCATCTCTCGGTTCGTTGCTCAAGTTATAAATATTAAATATTCAAAAGCGACTTTTTCCCATCCTGCCTCCTTCTCCTCCTGCTCCCCTCCCCGTTCATCGCCTGGTTGCCTCTCCCGTTTTCATTCCCTCCTTTTTCGGTGTGTGTGCGTGCGAGCATGGATGTGTGTGCTTTTGCTGTGCCCTTTCGCTTTCAGCTTCGCACTTTAAACAGCTGCTCCGGCTTCCCTTCTCTCTTCCCCTCATCCTTTCTTCCAACCACCCAGCCGCATTCACGCTGTGTCCCTCTTGCTCTTTAACACACTCCCGGAGCTTCGTTACAGTTACTTTACGCATACACTGGCGGTCATAAAAACCGCAACGCGAATGAATGAAACAACAAAAACCGCTTGGGGAATTCCGTTCTACGGTTCTCTTAGTTCCTGTGCGTGTGCGTGAGCGTCAGCGTGAGTGAGGTACTGGTGTGAGTGTCCTGGCCAAAAGAGTTTCGAGAATTCCGAACGAACAAAGGAAAACCAGGTTAAAGATTATGCTATGCACCCCTACCTATGTTAAGCTTGTGCCCCAGAAAACTTCAATTAATTTGGAAAGAAATAACTTTACAATAGACTAGGCTTTTAAAACTGGAAATCCGGTTTGATGCTTTTGGAAATACAAGAATTGAAATATTACGTATACGTAATATAGTATATTCATTAAATTACTATATTTTAGAAACCATTGATATATTTCAAAACTATAACCAAAATTGGTTATAAGTTTTATATAGTGTAATCCTTTTGCAGGCAAGGGTCGCATCCAACCTAATTAAAAAAAAAAACCCTATATGAATTTATGCAGAATTGCGGACATAAAAAATCAATTTAAACTTGTATGTGATATAGAAAAACGGACTTACAAATCAATTTACCACTCTTTCGTTTTGCCCAGCGAAGTATGAAAATGCAGCCTGATCTTAAGGCTTTTTTGCACAATTGAACTGAACTGGAGATTAGCAAGTTTCCGTGATGGTCCGGAAAGCAATATTAAAGAGCAACATTTGAGTAGATTAGCAAGGGTATTCGTCAGGCAACCCCCCACCGCACCATTCGTGCATATAGTGCAAAGTTGCTCCATTGTTGGGGCCCTCGCACTGTTGGTTGCTTTTTGTGTAAGTTTTGCGTTTGTGCTACTTAACCTTTTTTGTTTGGCAGCGTTTTGCAAAGTTGTTGGCTAAAGTATTTTATGCTGTATGACGGAAACTTTAGAGTGTGTTGCTGTTGTTTCTTCAACTCCCCTTCCCCTTTTTGTTTTATTTCATTTTTTTTTGTCATGCCGCTTGATTTTGCGCTCAGCTCTCGTGGCCGTCATCGAGTGGTGAAGCGGAGAGGAGCCTTCTCCCTTCGCTTTGATTGTGTGAGTGCACTCAGCATGCAAACAATGCCGTTAGCCAGCAACAAAGACGACTGGACTGCCTTTGCCTTGCTTTGGTTTAGTTAGCTGGTTTTGTTTTTTTATCCTATTTTTTTTCTTCTTGTTTTGCTTGCTGCTTTGCATAAATTTGCACACAAAACTGAGCAAAAAGGGAAAACGTAAATAAAAACGGAGGAAAGGAGAAAATTTGGCTAAGCTGTTGCAGTTTTTATGACCGCCACTGTCCAATAAGGATAATGATGATGACGTTGCCTTGGCCCTTCCGTCTCCCTCTCTCCATCTCTCGTTCTCTCTACGTGGCTTTGTCAATGACATGTCCTTCTCGTCCTCTCGCCATGATGTCCTCTCTCTCGCTCTCTATCTCAATCTCTCTTTCACTTCCTTGGCGCTTTCGTGTGCGTGCGTATACGTGATGCTGCAGTTTACGGTTACTCGTTAAAGTTAATGCTTTTAAATAGCTTATAGGTAATTTGTTGCTGTCGTTGACACCTATGCCGAGCATTTTACAAGATTGGCCCTCTCTGCATGTGTGTAAGTGTGTATGTGTGTGGGAGTGTGCGATTGCTTAAATGTGGTCACGACACGCACATCAGCTGTTTGCACCGAGTTAAGCCGCAAGTGAAATAAACACATATGTGTGTGTATGTACATATGTACACAGTGACGGTCAGAATATTAGCAGAGCCAATCTGATCTAACATGCCCGTCTTCACCACCTTGAACGGGCTTAAACTAATACCAAGTAAATATAAGTTAAAAGTTTACATTGCACTTGCTACCATGCTACACATATACGTATTTATACATAGAATGTAGTTTCTATGGGTCTAAACTTGGTTAGTTCGGTTAGATATTGCAATTTCTGTTCATCAAACATTATTTGATTAGGCATTGATAAGTAGAAATGCTAAAAAAAGGAGCAGTTGCTGTATATAAATAAAATAAAAAGAAAGTATTGTTCTTCGCTGAGTATGATGAAGTTGAAGTAAAAAATACGTACGTATACGTAACGGATAAATTACGTATACGTACCGGATAAATTACGTATACGTACGTATACTTAATAAATCGCTCCAGTAGTCGGGCACAGCAGGACCAAACAAAACAAAACGTGTAGCTCGGAAAATTGTTCTAGCAATACCCTCACGTATATCTGAATTGTTGAAATGAACTGCCGAATGCAATAACAACAAATAATGGATTCAATGGAATAATACAAATCGGTTTGGTATGCAGACGTAGATAGGAACAGTAGGACAAAGGGCATAAACAAGTTGTCGCAACAAAATACGTAAAATAATCCTCTGTGTCTGCTCAAAAGGTAAATACGTTGCTTTGGTATATTGATAGGGACATGAAACACATACATATAAGCACTGGCCCTAAGAACTTAATTTGTTGTTTACCTCGTTGTTTACCAATCACTGGCAAGTGGATCGCATGCACTGCCTTGGGCATGAAGTGCATATTAAAGGAGACAGCTTAATGGCAGGGATTTATTTATAAACAATTGCATGCGCATTTTAGCTGGCCACTTTGCACGCCTTCGCCTACACCTGGGCACACCTGAAACACCACCCCGAGCCCCGCCTGAGCGAACAGTGGACCTAATGCTAATTGCTGGGTGGAACAGTGGAAAGCTGAGCCAGCAACACATAAACGTAAAACGGGGAACGAATCGACAACGGACACTGAAATTAGGTCGAGCAGTAACGTTGAATATAATTTTACCAAAAATAATCTCGCTGTGCTGCTGTGCGACAATTTTCATGCACCAAACAAACAATACACACAGGCGGCGGCCGACCGACCGCCCGTCCGTCCGTCGGACCGAGATGAAAAATCGCTCAAAGTGAAAAAAAGTACTTGAGTTATTGGAGCAGACAGCCGCGTGGGGGCGGGGGATGTTGATGAGATGGCTGGTGGTTTGGGGGAAGTCGGGAAGCAGTCCGAGAACTGTCACTCAAACGGTCACCGAAAAAGTGCGCGGCGTTGATTTGGTCTTGCTGCTTTCATGGTGTCTCGCTCTTTAGAAGCGATAAATTAAGTTGAGAATTTACTTGACAAAATCTATACGCGTATATATTTAAGCAAGCGAAGATAAATACAGTAAAAGTTGTGCTATTAGCAAGTGTTATAATTTATAAATATGCATCGCATTGATGTGAAAATCTTAGTGGGGATTTCATATAGATGTGGGTGAGACTAAGCTCTTTGATATGCGGAATCTTTGGCAAGTACAAATAACGTTTTGATGCGGAGCTTTAAATATAATCTTCAAAAAAATATACCCGTCAGTACGGCACACAAACTAAATATTCTTGCATGCAGCAAAGCGAAGGCCACACTTGAACAAAGAGTGGCCATATAATTTTAAAAGATCTTCAATGCATTTAAATACATCTACTGCTAAATCCAACCCAACTGCTTGTCCTAGCACAATATTTACCAATAAACGATGCGGACAACAAATTATATTAACCAATATCTACTGTAGCATCAAACTGTGTGTGTGCTGAGTGCCGCGGGTAACTGTACACTCTGTTTGCGCCCTAACGGTAAAAATTGGCCAAATGGCGTGCGACCAAAGTGGGAGCAAGACAGACGGAAAGCAGCCAGAGTTCATAACGAAAATTCCGCTTCAAATTTCGAACAAATATGTTTTTAACGCCCGTGTGTGTTGCGTTCCGTTTCGTTTCGTTTCATTTCGTCGCTTTGTTTCGTTCTTCCTTTTGTGTATTTTTATGAAAATAAAAATTGTACTCGTTGCGCTGTCTGTTTTTTAAGTTTATGCCATGCCTATCCATGTATACACCTCCGAAATGTGCCAAAGTTGTTAAAAGTTGAGAGGGAAGTTTGGTATAAGTTTTACAATGGCTGCAATTGTTGTATCAGCAGAGTTAAGTTGCAACAATTTTCCCATTTCTTATAATTTAAAAAATTGAATTATTGCCAAGAAAGTAGCGGGGGATTAAAAGCAACTTAACAATGGAGTGACCAACTACTATTATGAATTTTCTTAAAATTTAACAAAGAGAAACTTAACAGCTGAGTGACTAATTCACAAGTCAGTAAACAACTAAGAAACGCAACAATTGAGTGAGAAACTGTGGAAAGTGAGTCCTTCACTCGATAAAAAGTGAGCCACAGAGTTTGCTCACTAAAGTGAGATCCAAATCCATAGAAATAATGACTTGAAAACGTGAATTGGGCATCGCATAAACTCGGTTTATCCGAGAGTGTGTGTGCTGTGTGTGTGCTGCGGCTTTTGTGGGTGACATGTGCATGTGGGACACTCGCTTGCTGTTTGTTTTTTCGGCTATTTGCTTAGTTCTTTTCTTTTTTTCTCGTACTTTTTCCTTTTTGGCAACAACGTGACTTCATCATCATTCAACATGATCATCGTCGACTGCGTAACGCGAAAAACAATTGCATGAATATTTATGGTGTGCTCATGTGACCGTTTTTCCCAGTTTTTCCGAGCACCGCGCTTGTGTGGGTGTATGAATCCGCGGTTTTTATGCAAACATATTTTTTTTTCTAGTCACCCATAAAGCAACGTCAAAGGATTGCCCGGCAAATTGGCTTCAGTCGTAAAATGCGTTTGCGTGTAGAAACGAAACGAAACGAAACCAAACCAAACCAAACCAAACCGTCGCCTTTACCTCCTCCCCCTCCCTCTAATTTCCCCACCTTTTCCCATTTCCCATCCCCCCCTTTGCGATCTCACTCCGGTTTCCGCGGTTTCCAGCCAGGCCTTATTGATGGCATAATTGTTGTTGCCGCTGTTACTGTTGCTTAGTCGCAACGCATTTCGAACTTAATTATTATAATTAATTGGCAAGAACAACAACAGGGCAAAAAAAAAACAAAAACAACAACAGAACAGAATAGCAACAACAAAAAAGAAAAGAAAAAGGAACAAAAAAAATAGAGAAACCAAATAGAAGTGAACGAAACACGCAACACCCCGCACAAAAGGGGCTGGTAACTAAACCACTACCCACATTTCGCTCAACAGGCAGAGAGGCCCTTGAACATTCCAGAATTTTCATGGCTATCACGGTGGTTTTTGGACCACGGTGTACAGTGCACACAGTGCAGCGGGGAAAGCCATTTAAATTAGCCTCGCTCTCTCGTTCAGCCAGGCGACAAAAGCCGCCAGTTTAGCTGAATAATTTACCATTTAAAAACGCTTTTCCTTCATGTGTGTGTGTGTATGCCGTGGAAAACAAAGCCCCACACACAGACAATAGATGGAATAATACATGCGAGCAGAGAGGGGAAAAAAATGTATACAAGAAAGAATAACACGTAAATGTTTGCATATATAAAGTGAATAAGAACAATTGTTAAGCCATTTTATGCGCATGAAAGCGGAATTATGCAAATGCCAAGTAAGCCAAGAACAAGAAAAATCAAGAAACAAGGCGTTGAGAATAACGGGTATAATATAACAGTATAACAGTGCACTGGAAAGAAATGGTATATTTGAAACTTAGTTCAGAGCAATCTAAGGCCTCGAAGGACCAAAGCCTTAGTTTTCACCTCTCCCAGCTTGGGTACTGATATTTGGGAAAATTCTGGATAAATGCAGAACAAAGCGGTGACGGTAACGGGTATAACATAACAGTATAACAGTGTAGGGGAAACAATTTGAATATTTCATACATATCTCAAAGTAATCGAAGGACCTGAAAAAGGAGGCTCTCATGCTTTTCATCTCTTGCTGCTTGGGTACTGGAAAAGTCGATTTCTAGGGTAAAGTTACTAATAGGAAATTAGTTTCAATATTTGAACTCTTTTTAAATTGGCGAAATACAGTTTTTCTTCATACAGTGAATAGTCAATAGTGAATATGATTTTGTTTCAGTGTACCTGCCCCATTTTCATTGCATTTCAATTCCGGCGACAACAAACGCATGCATATCGAACCGAAATATTATTCCAATGCGCCGCTGTTGCTCTGTTTTCAACATTTCTCCATTGTTCATAAATGCAAACAACAAGTGTTGTTGGCCGCCTCCACGTTTTGTGGGTATTTCATATTTTTTTCTTAAACAGACACCGCAAAGCAAACACTGAAACACAGAGGCCGAGCACCAGAGGAACAGAAACGGAAACGAGCAAACAACTACGGCTGCTTTTTGCTCGCTTAAGTTCGTTTCGTTTCGTTCCGTTTCGATTCGATTCGATTCGGCTCCGTTGGCCATTCGGTTCGGTGTCTCGCCTTTTGTTCTTGCCATTGGCATTCGACACACTTTTTAATTAGTTTTGCCACATTTCGCAAATAGTTTTAAGCAAATATACAGCATTTTGCCCACTTTAATTAAAAGCGTCTTTGTTGTTTTGTCAGCCAGCTCGATTCTGTTGGGTTTCAGCAAATAAATATTTGCACATCTTTTTTTTTTTTGTTCTGTTTTGTTTTTAATTAAGTGGCGTTTTGCGGGGCTGCCAGACTGTTGTGGACCGCAAGATGCGTCACTTGTGACGCTGGCAACCCTAGACAAGACCACCCAACATGCACAGTCTTGTATTTTTGCATTTGATGTTGCCATTTTGGCAAATGGATACAAACAAAAGAATCGGGTGAGATGCAGGAATGCATGTGCTGTACTTGTGGGTAAACACCAAAAGCATTCGCTCGAATTTATGGATTCAGGCGAAATATTAACAGTGTGTGTGGGTGAACGGGTTGTGAATGGTTGATTTTGGGTGAATGGGGCGGCCAGACCTGGCACACATGTTTATCGCATGATATAAACCAGCGAACGACCCAACCGACCTACAATGCCTTGCCAGAATGCCTAAATAAAGGCCAGAATTTAAACCGCAGCAAAACCCCGTCCAAAGCGAAAAATAAATACCGAAGGAACAACGAACAGCAACAAAACTGGCCATATCAATGGCAAACGGTAGCAACAATTAAAAAAAAATAAAGGCAAAGGCAATGGCACGAATGGCAGGCAGGTAGGGAGCAAAAGTTGGTCTCTATAGGACTGACTGACACCTGTACAAAGCGTCAATAAGTGAGGCCAAGTGGGCTATTAAATGCCAAGTTAATGGGTTGCACAAATTGTTTTTTTACCAGCCAGAGATGTTGGTTTTATTTTATTTTTCCCCGCTGTGGTTCACTTTGCCTCGCTTGGAGTAGTCAGACGAGGCGAGACGATACGCATTAAATGCAGGCGGGCGGTCAGGCAGACCAGACTGTCTGATCGATAAAAGTATGTGTTTTTAATCTGTAAGGCCAAGGACTTATGCAAAACAGCAACAGATAAGCATGTAAGCATTGCCACTGCGAAAGTGGGTCACTTGTACATGTGTTATCGATGAATGTCAAGTTCAGTCGATCAACCGTTAAACTTATGCGATAAGAAAAATGTAAGGCCAAGAAATTTAGCAAAACTTGTGTTAATCATACAACGATATAAGGAAAATTTGCTCTATCGATGATTATCGGGTTCAATCGATTAAGAATGATTACATGTTCTATTATTTCAAGAATCTAATTAAACTAGTTGCTTTCATTGTAATTGCTGCTGTCTGTGTCTGATGTACAATGGATGTACAGTGGCGAGCACAAATGAGTTTATGTTCATGACTCTGACTTTGGCCATCAATAAAAAGACAACCATACAAGCAAATGCAACAATTTTTTTTTTATTATTATCCTTAAT
>VNJV01010898.1:0-25605 GCA_008042635.1 Drosophila nikananu
TCCCTATTTATGTACTTATGTATATGTTAGTATGTATTTAACGACCGCGACTGTATTTTTGTTTTGTTTTTCGCTTTCACATTCGCATTCGCCGGCAGTTTTATTTTTGTCTCTACTTTCAATCGCTCTTCGCCGATCGTTTTGCCACTTACCTTTAGTGCTTCTGATTTGTTTGTGCGGCTCCTTCTCCCACAACACTAACTTGTTATCTGCCTCTTGCTCACTCGCTTGCTTTGCGATGCTGCAACAACTGCAATTGCTGTCGCTGCTGCAGCAAACAACAACAACGTCGGTGTCGACGCTGGGAGCCTGTTTTTTTTTTGTTTGTGGGTTCTTTTTCTGCGCTCTTTCCTTTGGCGTGGGCAAAAATGCACTCACAGAAAAAAATAATGTGTGTGTGTGTTTACTAGAAATTTCCTTCGCCTGCTCCTGATTTGCTCTTTCTATCCCTTTCGCAAACTCGCAAACACGCACACACACACACACACCCACAACCGTACAGTAGTGTGCGTGGGGGAGCTGTTGCCTTCTCGTTCCTGTGTTTTTGCCGCTTAATTTTTTAGCTACTTAGCCCAGTTATTTTGGTTTATTTCTTTGTCCTTTAGCTATTTGTTTCTTAACTTTTCGCCGAGCTATGAACTGTGGAAGAAAAGATGAGGAGAACGTTTCAACGCAACAACACGACTGACTGAGCGAGAGCGCAACAACACTAGTGATGTCGAAAAAACCGATGTTTTCGACATCAAGGTTTTTCTCGGCGATATTTTCCGATGTTTTTGTTTATGTCATCACTAAGCCTTGATTGTTACAACCCCACCCCATTTTTTAACACCATGCTAGGTCACCCCTATTAACCCACCATGCACGGGAATGGACGAATCGGTATCGGTAAATTTTACCTATTCGTCCATTCCCGTGCATGGTGGGGTAATCGAGGTTGTTCTTGGCGATGTTTTCTGATGTTTTTGAAGATGTCGATGTTAGGCGATTCATCGATGTTTGATGTTGCATCACTAAGCTCAAAATATAAACAATACAATGAAATTGTTCCTTTTTTTTTTAAATAAGTTTTAAAACCATCTATGGGCGTATGTTATGGGTTTTCCATGAATTATTGGAAAATATCTAAATTCTGAAAACTCGTGGTCACGTAGTTGCCACATTAGCTATTTGTTATTTTCGCGGCTTTTATAAAAAGCTCTTAAGTGGCAGCCCCTAACTTTTATAAAGCAAACTTTGTATATATTTAAATTAGTCTATTTACATTTTTATTTTGCTGATCAACTTATAACGTACATTTATTTAAATGTTTGAAAAAAATCTTCAATATATTAAATTAAATTGTAATTCAATGGCTGGATTTGGCTTAATTCTAAGAAGTGTGAATGACACGTTTCAATACGTTCAGATACGTGTTGATGTACGTGTGATGTACACTTTATACATTTCATAATTTACCGCATCTTGTAGTATACACACAACAGTGTGGCAACCCTGCAATAGTGCGGTTCTTTTCGAAAAATGCAACCAAAAGAGAATAGAAAACAGAGTCCCGATATTCCGCTGTGGGCAAGGGAGAAATTAAACGAAGCTTCAGTTTTCTAGCACACAGATATGTGTGTGGGTGTGTGTATGTTACAGGAACACTTATTTCCTAGAACTTGTTGTTGTCGATAAAACGACGGCGCTCGCGTGCGCGAAACTCGCGGCGTGCCGCTGGCGTATTTCCCTGGGGATTGATAATGATGAAGTTATTTTCACAATGATGAGAAGGATTGTATGTTGGTGCCGGCGGCTCAGTGTCCCAGTCCTCAGCAGACTCCACACAGAAATTGGATGCTCGGGGCTCCACTGGCGGTAGTGTTTCCGGATTCATATAGTGAACCATAGTAGATCGATTTGGACAGATTCCCACGTGTGTCTAGAAGTCGGAGAAGAATTGGGAGCTCATGGTGATCTCTCCACAAAAATAGTTTCTTTGAACTTACCGTCATATCGGCCACGGTATGGATATGGGTGACATTAAACGGGCAACGAACCATTTTGGTGGAAGGAAAGTTGCGAGCGCAGCGTATAAGATGCACGGCAAGGCGGCTCGGAATCAGGCGATGAACGCTGTCAAAGGGACAAACAACGAGTCCATCAACCATTGATCCCGAAACAGCTTTAGATTTATTCGACATTGTATCTCCTTTGAAAATTTTAATCTTCAATTAAATTCTCGCTCTCCGCTCGATCTGTCGTCGATTTGGGCTATCGATAGCGATTGCTTGCGTATTGATAGCGATACTTTGTGTTATTGTGTTTCGTGATTTTCGTGCGATAGTTGAAAAATTAATCAAGTGGACAGCACTGCCCGACCGGTGTGTCTATCGATAAACGTTCCACACAACCGATAGCTTTTGTTTACGTCTTTCAACGCACGTGCATTAAAAACTATTTAAATTCTTGAATTATCCATTGTACCCGAGACGTTTTGACGATTCCACAATGCCGTTTGTTGCCCAGGAGGGCAACTGCCTGATTTATCGCGGCAGCAACTTCCTCAAGCAGCGTCTGATTCTCTCCTGTTTGTCCGGAAAACCCGTAAAGATAAATCAAATCCGGTCGGAGGACGAGTCGGCGCCGGGCTTAAGGGAATACGAGATAAGCCTAATTCGAATGCTGGACAAAATAACCAATGGCACCAAGATCGAACTGAATCCGGCGGGCACAAGTGTTATGTTCTCGCCGGGCTTGCTGCATGGCGGCTCCATTACCCACGAGTGCTGCGTTCAGCGCGGCATTGGCTATTATTTGGATGCATTGATCGCTCTGGGCCCGTTCTGCAAAAATCCGCTCCACTGCAGCCTGCGCGGCGTGACCAACAGCAAGGACTCGCCGTCGGTGGACCATATCAAAGGTGCCGCATTGTCGCTGCTCAAACGCTTTCTGGTGGTGGACGAGGGCCTGGAACTGAAGGTACTACGCCGCGGTGCCGCTCCCCTTGGCGGCGGTGAGATCACATTTCGGTGTCCAGTGCGCAAGAGCCTGCGGGCCATCCAATTCCAATCGCAGGGCATGGTGAAACGCATACGGGGCACTGTTTACGCCTGCAAAGTGTCGCCCGCAATGGCCAATCGCACCGTGGAATCGGCCAAGGGCTGTATGCTCAAATTCCTGCCGGACGTCTACATTTATAGTGATCAGAACAAGGGCAAGATGTCGGGTAATTCGCCAGGCTTTGGCATCTGCCTGGTGGCGGAGACAACGGACGGTGTGTGCTATGCTGCCGACTGTTGCTCCAACACGAGGGAGGAGTCGGTGAGTTGTGCCCCATAATATTTGATAAATATGCGATTTTAAATGAGATTTCTATATTATTATCAAGGACACGCCGTCCATACCCGAGGATCTGGGCCGGGAGGTGGCCATGCGATTGCTGGATGAGATTTATCGCGGCGGCTGCGTGGACTCTAGCTACCAATGGCTGGCAGCGCTCTACATAGCCCTGGGGCAAAAGCATGTCTCCAAATTTCTAACAGGTACAAAATACAGATAGTAATGTTCGTTGAAAAGGTTTTAATACCATGAATTTTATTCAAGGCGCTCTGTCCACGTACACCGTACACTTTTTGCAACATCTGCGGGATTTCTTTTCAATTACCTTCAAGCTGGAAAACCCCGAGGCGGAGGACGATGAGGAGGAGGGTGTGCGAGGTGCCCAGAAAGTCCTAATGGCTTGCGTGGGCATTGGCTATACGAACATCAACAAGCGCGTTATCTAAAACGTTTCCTAGGCTGTATGCGAGAATAAGAAATTAAATGTTTTACAAATTGTAAAATTGTATTCAATTTACTGTTTAAATTAATTACCTAAACATGAAATTATGAAATGCAATGGTAAGAAGGTCATTGTTTAGGGAATATATATTTAGCTCTTTATTCTTTTAGATTCGAAAACATCGAGTAGTGCATCAACAGTAGAGTCAATCTAACCAAGTCCATCTCTTCGTATCCTTAGTATATATATTCTTATAGCTATTTATTCCGCAAAGTCACACAAGTGCCTGGCTTTCTCTGTTGTACAAAGTTTGTCTTTAATCTTGCCTGGCTACATTTATTTTGCAGGACTTAAACCGAATCATTTTGGCGGCAATGAAAGTTGTTATACAAAACTCAGCTTATATTTTGTATGTAAAAATGCTAGTCACCTTGATTTCTGATTTTTGGCCCGCCGCCAATCGTCAAGGGTGAATGCCAGGTTCACATCATCATCGTCTCTAAGCTGACGCAGGTGTAGCAAGTTTGTTGCCAGGTCAATTCTAATCAAGAGATCTCCCTGAACGCGTTTCTGAATCAGTCTGGTTTACAAACTAAGTGCAGAGAAGAAAATTGAACAAGGAAATCCTGCTAAGGTTTAGAATAATTATATTCTTTGTAATAGATTGATTATTTAATTAAAATCAATTTTTTTTTAAATATATCTATATATTTTGTAATGCTAAAAAATGGTTGTCGGATTAAGCTTTATAGTCAGAGGTGCCACAGAAGCTCTCAGGGTTTTGATATAACTCCTAAATCATCGTAAATGTTTTCGACTATATTTAAATATGTTGTGGCATGTTGTGACATGTCTGGCAACTTTTTAAGGTATTTCAAACTCTGTACCACTCAATTTTTCGTATAAAATCTTAGAACAACATGTTCCAAGATAATATTATGGGTTTCTTCTTATTTTTTAAAAGTGTAAAAAGGTTTATTAACCTAATATGTTATCACAGATCCGCTGGCAAACACACATGCAAATATATAAATATATTTATATAGAAAGCTTTTCCAATTTCCGCTGGCTGGCAATTTTTTTCCCGACAACCGATCAGCAGAATGGCGGCGATTTTTCTTGGTGGTCAGCAAAATAAAGTAATACTAGTCACCGCCGCTGCTGATTGAGCCGGAGAGCTACCTATATAAGTTCCGACTTGGACTGGCAGAGACCATCAAACGTCGTTCTACGTTTGGCCCGATCTGATCCACCGATCCACAAACCGAGATGAGTCTGCGCCTGTGCCTGCTGGCCTGCCTTTTGGTGGCGGCCCAAGCCTCCAAGGATGCCTCCAACATGCAGCTGAAGCCCACCCGGTGGCTAAGCTCCTCCGATTTGGAGGCTGTGCCCTCCCTGAATGACATCACCTGGGAGCGTTTGGAGAGCCAGCCCCTGGAGCAGGGTGCCAAGCTGATTGAGAAAATCTGTGAGTTGTGCATTAAGGAAAATACAAACTAAACTAATTGGGGATTTATTGAATATAAATTATTCAAATTTAAAATCCCTTTAAAAACAGTCGAAAACTTTGCTAACTTGTATGCATCTGCATCTGTTTTCATTTCTTTATAATTTATTTATTTACTAATGGAACTTGCATTAAACTTTAGACCACGTTGGCCAAATCAAGCACGATCTGACCCCCAGCTTTGTGCCCAGCCCCAGCAATGTGAACGTTTGGATCGTCAAGTCCAACGGCCAGAAGGTGGAGGCCAAGCTGAACAACTATGTGGAGATTGCCAAGGCCCAGCCTGGTTTCGGTGAGGATGAGGTGACCATTGTCCTGACCGGCCTGCCCCAGACAAGCCAGCCCGCCAAGAAGGCCATGCGCAAGCTGGTCCAGGCCTATGTCCAGCGTTACAATCTCCAGCAGCTGCAGAAGAACGCCCAGGAGCAGCAGGTGAAGAGCACGGACTACGACTACACCAGCAGCGAGGAGCAAGCCGATCAGTGGAAGTCGGCCAAGGCCTCCAGCGGCGATTTGATCGTACGTATATAGTAATATATTTATATATTTATGCGGGCTTTAACCTTTTTTGTCTACCCCCGTTAAACCCTTAAAATAATGATTACCCTTAATAAATGATTCGGTTAATTACAGATCATTGACCTCGGCTCTACTCTGACGAACTTCAAGCGTTACGCCATGCTGGATGTGACCAACACCGGCGCCATGATCGGCCAGACCCTGATCGAGCTGACCAACAAGGGTGTGCCCCAGGAGATCATCCATTTGATTGGCCAGGGTATCGCCGCCCATGTGGCCGGCGCTGCTGGCAACAAGTTCACCGCCGAGACCGGACACAAGCTGCGCCGCATCACCGGTCTGGACCCGGCCAAGCTCCTCTCAAAGCGTCCCCAGACCCTTGTGGGACTGTCCCGCGGCGATGCTGACTTCGTTGATGCCATCCATACATCCAGCTTTGCCATGGGCAGCCCCATTCGCAGCGGTGACGTTGACTTCTATCCCAATGGACCCTCCGTTGCTGTGCCCGGCTCTGAGAATGTTATTGAGGCTGTGGCCCGTGCCACCCGCTACTTTGCCGAGTCCGTGCGACCCGGTAGCGAGCGCAACTTCCCCGCCGTTCCGGCCAACTCGCTGAAGCAGTACAAGGAGCAGGATGGCTTCGGCAAGCGCGCCTACATGGGCCTGCAGACCGATTTCGATCTGCGCGGCGACTACATCCTGGAGGTGAACGCCCAGAGCCCCTTCGGCAAGCGCAGCCCCGCCCTCAAGCAGGCCGCCTACCACGGTGTCCATCGTTCCCAGAACTAAGGGCAGTTCCCAGTTCGCTTTAAAGGACAAGGTCACCGCCATGTCCGTCGTCTGATACTCAGAAATACAGAGAAAATACCCGGAAAAATGTAGAGTCTAGTGAAAAGTTCAATTGAACAAAAAAACAAAAAAAAAATTAAATTCCATAAAGAATAAAAGCTGCAATTAAAAAAATATATAAAAGGAATACTCATTTTTATTTATTTTTCTCTGACAAAGAAACTCAAGCTATAGTTGTTGATGGAAATTCTACGATCAATGTTCCTCCACCTCAAATATCAGCTTTCTTTAAACCGAAGAAAGAAAAGTTTTTCAAATATCACCCATTTAAATTTGAAAACATTTATTTTTCCTACTTAATTAGATTTTTAAAATGTTAACATTTTGATGGAAATATATATTTTCCAAATTTATTTTATATTATTTACAATATTAATGGCGAGGATATTTACCACTCAATTGCAAACTTATAGATAAAATTATAATACCCTGCAAGGAATCATCCAATAAGACCAACAAATTCCACATTTTCTAAAATTATCTCATCTTAAGCAGGTGCCAAAATAACACCATTTATTAACCAAAACAATCAAAAATACTAACCAGGCCGTCATGGCACCCAATAATTGAGTACAGGTAAATGGTCGAATGGGGAAATAAACAACAAATACTATTTGTGATTGAAAGAATTAAAGCACATTCGCTAACTATTTTTAAATATACACCATTGGTCGGAGAACAATACGAATATTAGGTATCAAAAAATAAATCTAAACTAATTGAAATATGGCAAGAATAATATAGGACAACTTGGGTATTTTTGGTTTATTCTTATGAGTAATTTATAATATATAAATAAGAAAATAAAATAATAATCCAAGTAATATATAATGATTTTTTTGGAATTTTTCTAATCTACATTTTGTTTAAACCATAATTTATATACATTTAAAAAATAAATCTGTAATACGACATTCTAAGTACATTTTTAAGCAAGAAACATAATATTAGGAACATATATGTAAATAGAAATTTAATAATAGATACTTACCTGTATCTGTTTTTCTGGTTTAAAATTTAAAAAAAAAGTAAGAAAGCTACAGTCGTTCGTGAACGACTGTTATATACCCTGTATCAAAATAAAATTATAAATAAAATCGGTAACCAGGGAACACCACGTGGAGGCCAATGCAATTGCAAAGGGGTCAGAAAGAGACCAAACTCGCTCTTTGCAAAACCACCACCATCTCTTGCACTTGCGTGTGTAAGACAGAGAGAGAGAGATAACCCCTCGCTCCTGTTCCTAGCTGCCAAATAGATAGCACACTGATAAGTAAATAACTTTTGTGTTTTTCACCCGATCTTTACCAGATTTTCGGTATTGATCATGTTCTACATATGCATGCCTATGCACAAAAAGAAAGATCAATGGTAATATTTGTAGCTGCAAAACGTTTTTATTGATTTGCGGGGGAGTGGGAAATTTTTAAATCTGAAACAAACTTGATCTGCGTGCAAAACATTCCGACCTACATACCGAATTTGGTGGCTCTAGCTCTTATAGTTGCTGAGATCTAGGCGTTCATACAGACGGACAGACGGACGGACGGACAGACAGACATGGCTATATCGACTTGGCTGTTGATGCTGATCAAGAATACATATATATACTATATGGGGTCGGAAATGTTTCCTTCTGCCTGTTACATACATTTGCACAAAATTAATATACCTTTGTACCTACGGTACATGAAAAATAAATCATACCTACATACATATCTCCGAATTTTTTAAAGATTAAAAAAAAAGCATTAATAGGAAAATATAAAAAAATGGCGAACAACAAATTAAAAGCCATTCACGCAAAATAAACAAAGCCAGAGAGAGAGAGAGAGAAAGAGAGTATGAATATAAGGCAACTAGTGTCCATCCTGACTTGATATGCACTTATTTAATGAACGAGACAGCAGGAAGCATCAGCAGTTGCATTTGGTTTACCGTTAGCAATACTTCCAAGCCACTCTCGCTCGCAGCTAACTTGTTGTAATGGTCGCTGCTTGTTGTTGGGTTTCGGGCATGCGCCGTCTAAATGTCAAAGTTGAACTCTATCACATGCAAAAGATAGGATAGTATCGGACGGGATATAGTAGGCCTGGGCTGGCAGAGAGGGACAACGGCAAGATGGAGTGACAGAAGTTGGGGTCTTCTGTTTGTGCATGTCGTGACATGTTGGCTATTGCCTCTGACAGTACGAATATTGCCCGTAACAGCCATATCGTAACAGCCTCAAATGCCCTTTACGTCAGTCGGGCATCGAAACAGAATTCAACTTTCTCCACTCTCTTTCATTTATCTCGTTCACTCACCCTCTCGTGAAGCTTGCGTTCTTACAGCTAGCTCTCCCTCGTCTTGTGGCGCGCAAGTACCCCTCCTCTTAGCTGCTGCGTCGGTTCTAGCAGGAGAGAGGACTTTCTTTCGGGTGCTTTTCGTGCGCACAATTACATAGCGGGGTGTTCCGAAGAACCTGGATTGTGTTTGTCGAAATCACTGGTTTTAAGAAGACTTTCCTGCAATACAAAATAAACACTATATTAATTAAACGTTATTAATAATAATTATTTTACAGTATACTCATACTTTCAGAACTGAAACTGAAGCAAGTTAAAAATGAATTATCTAATACTTGAATGACAGAAAGTGAATCGTTAGTTAAATCGCCTCGAAAATTAATTTAAAACGACCGGAGCTTTAAACGGAAACCGGAACCACTACTCTCTCCCTCTATTTCTCTCTCTTGGCTTTTTAGCACAGCTCTCCCATTCTATTTTTTTCGCATCTCGCAAATTCTCTTTTGGTAGCTTTAATTCTCTAAAAAAAAAAGCTAAGTTCCCGCTGTTTTTAAATTTTTCCCCGAAAAAAGCGAAATATGACGGGAAAAAGCAAAAATGACATTACTGCTGGCAAAAGTTATTTAAGAAACCAGAGCTGTCATCATATTAAGTCGGCTAAAAATATTAAAAAAAAAAAACGAAAAAATGAGGGCTCAATATTTGCTTTTATTTTGAACTTTTCAAAGAAATTGTAACAGTTTGTCCAATTCCTCGTGAATACCACCGCTTTCGCGATCGTATTTCATATTGGTTGACCATTTAGGAATTTTAGCTATTTTTGGCTATTTTAGTTGGCCTGGCTATAAGCGGCAACCGATAGTTGGCAACACTGAAGGAATTAACAGGAATGAGAGAACAGAGAAGTGAGAGAGTAACTAAATGTTGGGGAATACCTCGGCTGTGTAAAAACCTATAAATACGGGTGCAAGATACAAATTTGCAAGTTGGCGGCTATGGCGGAGGATGCCATTAAATTCAAAAAATAAAACGAAGTCGGACGTCGTGGCCGCGCTGCTCGTTTTTTGTTCAGTGTGTACGTTTTGATTGCAAAAAGAAAAACAAAAGAAAGAAACACAAGAAGCGCAGAAGGCAAGCAACGACGCTGAAAACATTTTTCATTTCGTGGAATGGAAAAGCGGCCGCAGCAAATGAATAGATAAAGTGTGTTAATCGCCCAAATCGAGCCAGCAAATATTTACTGTATTTATAAATTGTTGTTGTTGTCGTTGTTGCTGTGCCTTTTTCTGGTCTTCCCTTAGTTGTTATTGCTAATTGTGCAGCTGCCCGCCAGCGAGTGATACAAAATGTGAGTTGCCCCTGAAAGTTGGTTTATTTTGTTGTTAACCTGTTAAAGCGTTCTTGTTGTTGTTTATAAATGCGCAAAATTAGTTAAGGATAACGGTGCTGCTGCTCATCTGTTGTATGTGTGGGTGTAGATATAGCCCCCATATTTGTGTGTGTGAGTGCGTAAATGCGTACGCTGCGTTGTACATGTTTTCTCTGTGTGAGTGTGTTTGTTTGTGTGTGTGGTGGCTGTGGCCAGGTCCCAAGGTTCCCGCCCTCCTCCCCCTACTCGGCCTGTGCCTCAGACTGTCCTTCCCCACCACTTTATGCTCTCTTCGCCAAAGCAGCATAACCCCGTCTGCAGCAGCAGCTGAATTCTGATAAGAATTTTCCATGCGTAATGTTCACGCAACGCTTTTGTTTGTTTGCCTTTGCCGTTTCTCAGTGATTCGTATTGGCGGTCTTTGGTTTAACACTTCCATTTCCTACTTAAATTATTGTTTATTATACCCTTGCCGAGGGTATACAAAGTTTATTCAGAAGTTTGCAACGTAGGAAAGCAGATCAACTGCTGCGACCCTAAATAGAGTACATATTTTATTAATCTGCACCGGATATAGCCGAGTTAATCTAGTCTCTTAATTTTAGAGGAACTGAATGAAGCAGTCCAAAAAGTCCCACTTACACTGTACGTACTAGTGTATATTTACGTATCAAAGACCTTCACACATGTATTTTTAACTGAAACAAACTGAAAATTGTTTTTAAAAAATGTATTATTGTTTTTTGCCAGTTCTAATGTATTATAATTATGTTTTCTAAACATCAATAAATTAAATATTTGAAAAAAGAAAAAATTATGGCTTTATACCTTTGAAATTTATTCCTTTAGAAAACCCTATCGCTTTCAACTTATATCACAAATAATAATATATCTGTTTATAATGTATATATTTTTTAAATATATTAATTATTTACTACAACATATATTTATATTATTTGTACTACAACATATATTTTTTTATTATAATGATAATTGATGCAGTTAAAAGTGGTTAAATATAGTAAATGTAAATTTTATCCAACATATTACCAATGCATTTTTGGCTGACTTGGAAGCAGATTTGTAATTTAACATGTGAAACGAAATTCCGCTATTTGTCTCAGTGTAGGAGGCTTAATGTTTAAGCATAGCCCAAGGATGATGCGTGCGCTTTTGTTGTGTTTTCATTACGCGGCCTGGCCTGTAGTATTTATAAAATATTAATAAACATAAAGCGTGCCACAGGTGTGCATCGCGGAGCAGGGGAGTGGGAGATAGTGGCAGAGGGGCAGAGAGAGATGGAGAGAGAGCGGTTAGGAAGAGAGGCTGGCAGAGAGGTACCACACAGAGAAAGAGAGAGGGAGAGGGACAGAGCACTCGACCTTTGTGTGTGCTTTTTCCCGTCTAATTCAGCTCACTAAACGTGGAACTCGTACTTAATAGGCTTTTTTTTCAACCTTTGCTCTCTTTGAATCTCTTTTCCGCGAGCGCACGTTTATTTCCGCTCGAGTGAGTTTCTTTTTTTTATGCTTTTATTACCGCTTTTTGCGCCTTTCTATTGCAACTGTATTGTATTTGTTGGTCAATTACCTTGGCAATTTATTTATCAATTTTGTTGTTGCTTCATGCAGTTGGCTCCCCAATTCAAAAGAAAATACCTCCTAACGAGATTAGATTTAAGTGACAATCGCACATTCAACTTAAAAATTTTCGAATTTAGGGAATAATGATAGTTAGCTATGAAAAAATCATCTCATGCTTTCAATTTGTGGGTACTGTATATTATTGAAATTGTTTTTCCAAAAACTGGTAATACGAACGTCTTCTAACTTGAGATATTTAATATGATTAACTAATTTACTAAGATATTTCCTCATTTTTTTAATCCTTGAAGGTATCTTCAATAAATAAATTGAATTGAATTGTGCTGCAAAGCGCAAGTAAATTGAACAGACTTACTCAAAACAGCTGTAGCTTCCTAACTTTTTCCTCTGGAATCAGCTGTTATTTTGTCGAGCCGAAAACCACTTAACATGGAGTCTGTGTCTTTGTTATTGTTATTTGTTTTGACCTAAATTCTTTTGATTTTCTTACTGTGTATATGTACCTTTGTTTTACCCTTTTAGTCACATCATAAAAAAATATGTAAAATGACAAAATACATCATAAACACACAATTGAAGGCTGCCATGCACTTCGGCAAGCTCTTTTATAGCGAAACCTCGTATGCCCATTGCCTGGTGTTTTTTTTTGTTTTGTTTTGTAATTTTTTATTGATGCACAGTGGGCCTGAGTGCAAAATGTTTGGGGGAAAATGGCACGCTTAACGATCCGCAAAGCCTCATAAATGTCAAAAGCCGTACGATTCATAAACTTGATTAATGCCACAATGCCTTTATTTTTCCTTTCAAATATTTTGTCGAGAAATTATCAAGAATTTGCTACATATAAACTTGAGAATATATATTTAGAAAATATTTTCAATGCATATTAAAAATGAGTAATTTCAACAATCGTGTGATGCATAAATTATTTGTTGCGATGAACTAGTTTTTATTGCAGGTTTAATACCAAACAATGTGATTATATATTTTCGAAAACCAAGACGGAATATGTAAATACAATTTTAAATAATATGAAATTAGTCAAATATAACTCTTAAAATTCATATTTTTGTGGTTTGTCACTATAAAAAGTTGTATCATTATTTTATGATTACAGCTTAGAGCTTAATCTTAATCTAAATCTATAATATAACCCTTGTACATCATATCGCATATTATTTTTAGTATCTCTATACACGAAACGTATACATAATAATTCTCAGAACCCCCTCTTTTTTCTTATTATTGTTTATAAAGCAATTTATTTGTTTGGCTTGCAGAGAGATATCATATCATAGCGTAGATTTATCCTATCTAAATGAGCACATAAAAGAAAATTTATATATAGTATGTACATAGATCCTATTGCTGAAAAGATTTATAGCATTTGTTACTGGAAAGCTTTATGAGTTGATATATTCTTAGGTTAACTTTAATTTAAAATATGCAATGCCATGATTTTTAATACATTTTATAATATATTTTATATGTAATTATAAAACAAATGGAACAGTGGGTTGGCGGTAAATTTAAATATTTAATTTCCAGGACTTTTAAGCCAGACAGAAAATGCCTCTTTGCATTTCTCTTTTCCTGTCCCACCGAATAGAATTATGCATTGAAGGTAGACGAAAAGGGGGAGGAGCAGGAGGAGAAAAAGAAAATTAGAATGGGATGACAAGGGCAGGCGGTGGTGGTGACCATATTGTTAAGGTTTTTGTGTTTGGCCTGCCATGAAGCTGCCATGACATAAACATGTGCTGGTATGTGTGTGGCGGGTGTCCCCATCAGCCCCTCTTTATCAACCTCTCCTTCTTCTTTCTCTCTCTCTCTCTCTCTCTCTGTCTCTTTCTGTCGTTGCCCACCTCTCCTAGTTTGTTTTCCCCTCGTTCTCCTCTTCTAGCTGTTTCCAATAATTATTGATTGACGGACTGCTTTTTGTGACAGCATCTAAAATGTATTTAAATATGCTAAAATACTAGCAACAAATTTAAGAATTTTTAACAATAATTGTATGTTTTCAGAGTTTATATAAAAAGCTAGAAAAATTATACCTACAATTTGTAAATAAACGATTCAATGACTAATTAATTATTTATGGATTAAAGTCTAGATTAGGCATAAACTAATAGGCGACATAAGACCGTCGACAATAACTAGAGAATTTAATAATTCATATGTTATTGGATTCTATATAATTTAATAGGCTACATAAGTCCGCAGACATAAATTAGACCAGTAAACAATTCCTATTGAGATTATGTCAATTTTATTAATTTACTTTAAAATTTTCCCCCCAACACAACAAGTTTTAATTACAACGGGAGCCTCCGCTGGGCTTCAGAATTGTTAAAGGGAATTAATAAATGCATTTAATTAGTAGCTAAACAAATTTGTGGTGAGATAAATGCTAGATAAGATCTAAACGCAGATTAGGACTGCTTATGAAGGTCATGATGAGCGGCGGCACTTGATAGTAAAATAGTGACTACAGTGGTGACAGGCTAAGTGCAAAGCAAACTACAGATTGTGTCTAGATTTGGTTTTCAAAAGTTATACTATATAGGAAATTTTTGGTTTCCTTTTTGTATTTTTACGTTTTATCAAAGTAATAAATCTGGTGACATTGAGTGAAAAAGAGTTGGCCAAGTTTGCTTATTAAGCTACGTGAGTGCTGCTCGGCAGATTAATTTGCTGATTCGCGGATTTAGGGGCCATTTCCGATCAGTTCTTTAGGAACTTGCAGATAATATACAAACAAAATGGATAGAATATTACAAGAAATATGTATTATTTATTTGTACACTGTTTACCTAATTAAAAATTAGGTTACAGGTTAAATAACAGCAATAGCTGCTTTAAAGAAATGTAGTATTATATAAATATAATAATATAAAACAATGCATTAATTATTTTTAAAAAGTTTGGATTAATTGTAATGACAATGTCATATTTTTAAAATATACTCAAGTTATCTTAAGCAATTTAAGCTGTTGCTGCTACTGCTAGCTATATTAATATAAAAATAATTGATGTTTATTCATGGCACGGGGGGGAAGCAATCACTTTATTATCGCTGTTTTATATAGGTAAAATCAGACGTGTGTTACACGTGTTAGCCAGCCTGTTCTACAACCACCCACCCAACAGCCACCCGCACTCCCCATTCGGTTTTGTGACATTCCAATAGGTCAAAATGCGATGCAACTGCGTCAGACTTCCTATATAAAGCCGCCTTCACTGCTGTGTAGGAATTGCTGTTGTCAGCAGTCAACAATAAATCCAATTAGCAAAAAAAAAATATATATATAACAAAGAAATAACAAAATAAAATAAAAGAGAAATAGTAGAAATAGAATAGAGAATAGCAGAAATAGTTGAAGGTAAAAACGAAATTATGCACGATAAGCTCAATTTGAGCTTCGTTTTTTGTAGGCATCAGTGTTGTCCAGATGTAGACAAGGAAATTCGTCCAATAAAGTATAAAAATTTATAAGAATTTATATTTTATTCTGTGTCATTTCCCTCAAAAGAAAGAAACTAAAAAAAAAATACCTTAAATAATATAGTCTTATGTCTCTCTTGGCATGTAAAATGACCAGCTGATGGGCAGCACTGTTGGCTATGAAATGTGAGACCACTCAATTGTTGTAGCTTTGCTGGTTTTTGTTGTCACTTAATTGACAGTGCCACGCCCTCCCTTGATGTCAAACCCCCGAGAGCCCTCGAGGCACATCCGATTATGTGGAGTGCCTGTCCAATGGCCATATACCCTCTACCCCCTCTCTCTCTCTCTGTCACTCAAAATCAATAAATAAAATGGCAATTTACATTTTTGAACTAACGCATCATTGTAATATCCATTTGACACTGACCTAGATTCATATAAAAAGAGGTTTCTACTATAATATGCGATTTGATGGGGGTAATTGTGTATATTTAAGAGTACTTTTAAATGCTAATTACTTTAGTTTAAGAGCTTAGCTTCTGCTTTGTTTTGGTTTTTAAGTTCAAGTCAGTTTAACGAGTTTATAAAGTATTTGTATATATATTTCTGATCAATATTTAGTCTTAACAAATCATTAATGTATTAACTAGAGTTAACAATCAAAGTATTATCTGGGAATTTTGCAATTTAGCAGCTGAAGCTAAATTTTCTATCATTTGGTACTAAAATCTAAGCATTATGGTAATTCAAACAAACTGTATTATTAACTGCAAATAACCGAACCCACCAGATCAGCATATTGTTTTCTAAATTAAAAGTCAGAACCCTTAAACAGCATCATTTTCAGACTGATCACTTTCATAGATCCTGAGATAATTGGTGTAATACAAATGCAAGCTAATTTTATACTCGTAATATTTAGTTATTTAGTTTAAAGTGCTAAACTAGGATCCACTAGAGATGCAGCAAATTGCCTTACATCGAATAAAGCTCTTATAAATGGGTATCCGTCGGTCGAGTAGCCTGTGCTTTGGCTTTCCCCACTGTGTTTGTTGTGTCACCAGTTGCCCATTCAGTTAAATGTCACACTAGCACAAGAGAGAAGCCATATCATCTAATACTAGCATACCCTCCACCAACACCAACCAGACCTGCTGATGTTCCACCTCCTGCCAGGTGGCAAAGCCCGAAAATATATATATATATATATATTGTACATATACTTTGTCTCGGATTAGACTAAACTCGGCCCTTGGCGCTTTTTCGCTTTTTTCCGCTCAGGTCATAGACGTGCAGCCACACCAACCACTCCTCACAAGCGTCGTCGGAGGGCACATCTTCCAGCCATGACCAGTGGAAATCGATGATTGCCATACCGTAAGAGTGCGAAGGAAATAGATTGCCAGGCGGAAAAGGGGTGACGGATCCGTCAGCAGAGAACATCCGACCATCCGAGGACAACAATAATCGAAGGGCTTGCCACCGATTGACACACAAGGACATCATCATCATCATCATCATCATCATGTTGATCAAGGAGTACCGCATTCCGCTGCCCCTCACCGTCGAGGAGTATCGCATTGCCCAGCTTTACATGATTGCGGTGAGTTGAAGAATGGATATGCCTTAAAAACTGAAGTTTAAATATTAGAAAACCAACAAGAAACGCGCTAAGTTAGAGTCCCAAGAGTGGAAAAGGGGGATTCTTTGAAAACGAAAGTTTAGATATTATAAATGTGACTTGTACAAGCTCAAATCCTTGGATAAATATCTCTCTTTATTATGATATAATGTTATGTTAACCTTTATATGGTTATAAGTAATTTCAAATGTTTAGTTTCCCATTAATAATGTAAGCTCAATCACAAATCAATGCTTCTGTAATCAAAGGTCAAACATTTTCCTCATATGAACTTTGAACGAATTAAAAAACTTACAAAGTGACTATAGAAAAGTTTTGTTTATACAACGATTCACATCATCCCACAAATATTTACAAACATTAGCTTGTTATGACGGCTTTGCTGGCGGGATATTATTTATTAAACGTTTTTATCCGGAAACCTCCTCAATAGTTCCGTTTCGCTTGGCGTATATAAATAAACACAGCTATATAATTTGTTTAAACTGCATTTAATGGATATAACATTTCTTTTTTTCGAACCGCAGAAAAAGAGTCGCGAGGAGAGTCATGGCGAGGGCAGTGGCGTTGAGATAATCATCAACGAGCCGTACAAGGATGGTCCCGGTGGCAATGGCCAGTACACAAAGAAGATCTACCATGTGGGCAATCATCTGCCGGGCTGGATTAAGAGTGAGTGTGTTGGAATTGATTTATAAAAATTTTTTAAATAATTTCCATCTCTATTTGTGCCAAGGTCTGTTGCCCAAAAGCGCTTTAACCGTCGAGGAGGAGGCGTGGAATGCTTATCCCTATACCAGGACTCGCTACACCTGCCCCTTTGTGGAGAAGTTTTCGCTGGACATTGAGACGTACTATTATCCAGATAATGGCTATCAGGATAACGTCTTTCAGCTGTCTGGCAGTGATTTACGCAACCGCATTGTGGGTGAGTTTGCGTCAGGGGATGGCAGAAAATATTAATATATCGATACTAAATCGATATTAGAAGCTAAAGTTGGGATAAATCGATTTTTTGTTGAAAGGGAGTAAGAAGCAAATTTAATAACATATTTTTGTTAGTTTTTCGTTATATATTTTCTTTGTTTCTATGATATTTTCAATTTATTATTGGGCCTGATATTTGTGTCGATATATGATTTCATTATAATATCGATATTTTAACTTTATAAGCGATATTTTTTGATAGTTTAAAATTCGATAATAAAGTTTAACATATTTTCGATTAATATTAAATGGGATTTGGTTATTGTTAGATCATTTTGATCCCCACTTTTAGTTTAATCAATATAATCGATAGTTACTATATCAATTATCTATATCTTATTTTGCCAGATGTGATTGACATTGTGAAGGATCAACTGTGGGGTGGCGACTATGTGAAGGAGGAGGACCCAAAGCACTTTGTCTCTGAGAAGACGGGCCGTGGACCACTGCCCGAGGATTGGCTGGAGGAGTACTGGCGCGAGGTGAAGGGCAAAATGCAGCCGACACCCCGTAACATGTCCCTGATGACCGCCTACAAGATCTGTCGCGTTGAGTTCCGCTACTGGGGCATGCAGACGAAGCTGGAGAAGTTCATTCACGATGTGGCCCTGCGCAAAATGATGCTGCGCGCCCACCGACAGGCCTGGGCCTGGCAGGACGAATGGCATGGCCTAACCATTGAGGATATACGTGAACTGGAACGACAGACGCAACTGGCATTGGCCAAGAAAATGGGCGGCGGCGAGGAGTGCAGCGATGGTCAGTCCATTATTCTGGCAGCCACATCAGCGGCCACATCAGCGGCCACATCATCACAAAATGCTCTTGCAAAATTGTAACCAAAACGTGTTGAAATGATTAGACAAATCGATTATTTCGAATAGTTTTGATTCAATTGAGTTTATAATTGAGTATGTCAAGGGTTTTTTGGTTGAAATATTCATATAAAGCAGGCAATGATATCTTTTATATTGTAATATTGTGAGCTTTGAACTAAAAACCTAAGCGTAAGGTAACAAAATGGGACAAGAAGCCAGTGTCCAGGGATTTTTTTTAGTAGTTTAAATGATGTTTTTGTTTTTAAGCACCCACAATTTGCAAGAGTATTTTTAGTCCTTTAAGCCCTGCTCATGTGCCCATTCACCATTTCAGATAGCACTTCGGAGCCGTATATGAGCACAGCGGCCAGCGCCGCTATTGCCGCCACGTCAGGCAGCGGCGAGCAGCGTAAGAAATCCGCTCCAGCCATACCGCCGATTGTCACCCAGCAGCCGCCCAGCGCCGAGGCCAGTTCGGATGAGGAGGGTGAGGGCGAGGGCGAGGGCGAGGAGGATGACGATGAGGATGAGAACGATGCCATTGGCAGGAGCGTTGACCTGACCACCGCCCAGGGTAGCAGCTCCTCCGCTCAGCGATCCCGATCGCAAAGCATTCAAATGGCCAACAATAAGGCCAATAAGTTTGGCTCAAAGGGTGCCCTCCACTCGCCAGTGGGCTCGGCCCACAGCTTTGATCTTCAGGTGAGCTTTTTGATTCGTTGTTTCTGTGTCCTTTTTGTCCTTTGCCTGTTCACTCTCAGTGTCGATTTCGTGTGATTGTTGTATAGGATTGAAGATTGTTAAGTGTTTTTGAAGAGAAAGAGCTTCTTGTGGTTACACATTCTGCTTCAAGTTCTTGTTGTTCTTATTAACACTCCTTATTTTGAATTATTAGGAAGCTCTTTCCATTTATTATTCAAATTCAAATGAAATTTAAATATAAAAAAGTTTTAGCTAATAAATAACACTTTACTGATTTCTCATGGGTCTTAAATTAAATTTTTTAAATTGTTTAAAAGATCTTATTATTTGCAATTCATCCGAGAGCCTGCTTTTCTTACTCTCTAAGTTTTTCCTCTCTTCCTCTGTGTGTGTGTGTGTGTTGTGTGTCGTGGCTTTGTCCTTTTAATGTGCTGCGTCTCTACCAATTAATATATTTAATTTACCTTCCATTCAAACCCACAATCTACCAACGAACAACAAAACAACAAAAACAACTCAACACCCACAAAATAAAACAAAAAACACTACGAAATTTATGAAACCTAAACCCAAAAATAAAAAAAAATAGTCAAAAAAGCCGCATGCAAAGACAGCGCCACGCAGACATGTAAGTTCCTGTCGCTCTCTCTCTCTCTCTCTCGCCCCACTATCTCCTTTTGATTTATAGTAAAAAAAATATATGAACGACATAATTATAGCAAACAACGTACTCCCCCCATAGTGCCTTTGATAACTTTCCCCTAGTTATTTGCCTAGTTGCAGGTCTTGACTAGCTTAGCTTCCTCCAATTAGCCCCAGCTTAAGCCGCGTTCAGTATTAGCTCCCTTAGCTGCAAGTAGCGAACAGTAGTTGAGAAATGATTTAGTATATATCCATTGCAATAATAAGAATATCATTAATAAATCTATAAAATAAATTAACACAAAATAACCGCAGGTGGCCAACTGGCGCATGGAGCGTTTGGAAGTGGACTCCAAATCCAATTCGGATGAGGAATTCTTTGATTGTCTGGGTAAGATTTTTCGTCTTTACATTAAATACTATGTATTGTTTTATTATTTATGAATATTATTATTTTTATGTATATTGAACAAAAGAAATTATTCGTAGGTTGTAAGTTAGGCTACCATTCAAATCGAAAAAGAAGCTCTCATTGCGCTCTCTCTTTAAGCGTGAGAGCAGTTTGAGGCTGCTCTCTCTTGCTTTCTTTTCTTTTTGGAAACACTCTTGCTCTCTCTTTCAAGCTTTGCCTTGCAATGTACAAGGAATATTTAATGGGAAAGTATTCTTAGCTGCTCTCTGGAGAGACCGCTTGCTTTTTATTCTCTCCGCTCAAAGGAGACAGAATTCTGAGCTGCTTCCTGAGAGACTTGCATTTTTTCCACTAATCTCTTGAGGCTGATTGCTTTTTGGAAATACTCTTGATCTCTCTTTCAAGCTTTGCCTTGCAATGTACAAGGAATATGCAATGGGAGAATATTATTAGCTGATCTCTGAGACAGTTTTGCCCTATCTTGCTTTCTTTTTGCTCTCCCTCGCTTTGCCTTGCAATGTACTAGGTTATTTCTCATTTTCTTCTCACCGCAGGTAATTTTTACCTAATGATTTCAATATTAAAAAAATATATAAACATAAGAATAATGTGTTTATAAATATTATACTTAAATTAAGAGTTTTAAGACCAACACAATACTAATAAACTCATATATATTCCCCTCCACCAGACACCAACGAAACAAACTCACTGGCTAAATGGAGCTCCCTGGAGCTGTTGGGCGAGGGCGATGACAGTCCGCCGCCGCATGGCGGACCCATTAGCGGTGGGTCGGTGAGTGGTCGCGGGAATTCACGGCAGGAGGACAGCATCTTCAACCAGGACTTTCTCATGCGCGTGGCCTCGGAGCGCGGCAATAAGCGACAATTGCGCTCCTCGGCCAGTGTGGATCGCAGCCATGACTCCTCGCCGCCGGGATCGCCGAGCACACCGTCATGCCCGACCACCATCCTGATTTTGGTCGTCCATGCGGGCAGTGTCCTGGATGCGGCCAGTGAGCTGACGGCCAAGAAGTCCGATGTGACCACTTTTCGCGGCTCCTTTGAGGCGGTGATGCGACAGCATTATCCCAGCCTGCTGACCCATGTCACCATCAAGATGGTGCCGTGTCCCTCGATCTGCACAGATGCCCTCGGCATTCTCTCCAGCCTCAGTCCGTACTCCTTTGACGCCTCACCCTCGGCGGCGGATATACCCAATATAGCCGATGTACCCATCGGGGCAATACCATTGCTATCGGTGGCCTCGCCAGAATTCCAGGAGACGGTGAACAAAACGGTGGCCGCCGCCAATATTGTGTATCATGAGTTCTTGAAATCGGAGGAGGGTCATGGCTTCTCTGGCCAGATTGTGATGCTGGGCGATTCGATGGGCTCACTGCTGGCCTACGAGTCCCTGTGCCGTTCAAACGGCAGTGCTCCCGGCACCGCTTCGGGGGCATCCAATTCGGGCGGTGGCGGTGGTGGTGGAGATCCCGGACTGGGCAATCCCCCGGCCCACATAAATCCCCACAATCCGTTGGGCGCTCGCCACTCGCGTTTGGATGACGAGGAACGGTTCATTGTGGAGGCCGATTTGGATGCCAAACGTTTGCTGGTGGCACCATCGCCACGTCGTCGCCGTTCAAGCTCTTCGAGCGATTCGCGGGGTACCAAATTGGACTTTGAGGTCAGTGATTTCTTTATGTTTGGCTCACCGCTCTCGGTGGTCCTGGCCGCCCGGAAGCTGCACGATGCCAAGGCCGCGCTGGCGAGGCCCAACTGCCATCAGGTGTACAATCTGTTCCATCCAACCGATCCGATTGCCTCACGGCTGGAGCCGTTGCTCAGTGCACGCTTCTCGATACTGTCGCCGGTGAATGTACCGCGGTATGCCAAGTATCCGCTGGGAAATGGTCAGCCATTGCATTTATGTAAGTGTGTGTTACCAAGTTAATTTCGAAGTTATTTATGATGATAATCTCTCCTTCGCTTTCAGTGGAGGTGATTCAGTCGCATCCGCAGCACTTTAACGATGGCAATAACCTACTGGCCGCCGGTCGCCGGCTCTCGGATGCCTCGATGCAGAGCACGATATCGGGTCTGATTGAGAATGTCTCGCTAAGCACGATCCATGCCCGTAAGTGTAAACATTTTTGATGCATTTCCTATTATAATATATATATATTATATTTGCAGTTCAAAATAAATGGTGGGGCACCAAGCGGCTGGACTACGCGCTGTATTGTCCGGAGGGTTTGAGCAACTTTCCCGCCCATGCACTGCCGCATCTGTTCCATGCCAGCTACTGGGAGAGTCCCGATGTGATTGCATTCATCCTGCGGCAGATTGGCAAATTCGAGGGCATACCCTTTGTGGGCTCCAACGATGACAAGGACAATGCCTCGTTCCATCCAGGGCAGCCGAGGGAGAAGTGGATCAAGAAACGCACCTCGGTTAAGCTGAAAAATGTGGCCGCCAATCATAGGGCCAACGATGTGATCGTTCAGGAGGGCAGGGAGCAGCGTTTGAATGCTCGATTCATGTATGGACCATTGGATATGATCACACTGCATGGCGAGAAGGTCGATGTGCATATTATGAAAGATCCACCGGCCGGTGAGTGGACATTCCTGAGCACCGAGGTGACGGACAAGAATGGACGCATCTCGTACAGTATACCGGATCAGGTGTCCCTCGGCTATGGCATTTATCCCGTAAAGATGGTCGTACGCGGCGATCACACCTCCGTGGATTGCTATATGGCCGTGGTGCCGCCGCTTACCGAATGCGTGGTCTTTAGCATCGATGGCTCCTTCACTGCCTCGATGTCGGTGACGGGTCGCGATCCCAAGGTGCGCGCCGGTGCCGTCGATGTCTGCCGTCACTGGCAGGAGTTGGGCTATCTGCTTATCTACATCACCGGGCGGCCGGATATGCAACAGCAACGCGTCGTCTCCTGGCTAAGCCAGCACAATTTTCCCCATGGCCTGATCTCGTTCGCCGATGGCCTATCCACGGATCCCCTGGGCCACAAGACGGCCTATCTCAATAATCTGGTGCAGAACCATGGAATCTCAATAACAGCCGCCTATGGCAGCAGCAAGGACATCAGTGTCTACACCAATGTGGGCATGCGTACCGATCAGATCTTTATTGTGGGCAAGGTAGTAGGGGTTATGCCCAAGACTAACCATCACTCACTTAAGCTAATCTAATCTCTTTCCCAGGTGAGCAAGAAGCTGCAGTCAAATGCCACCGTGCTAAGCGATGGCTATGCCGCCCATCTCTCTGGCCTCCAGGCTGTGGGCGGCTCTCGACCGGCCAAGGGGAATGCCCGCATGGTCATTCCACGGGGCTGCTTCAATTTACCCGGCCAGACGGCAAATCCGCGACGCAGAAGGTAAGCTGGGATGGCGCTGCAGCTCTGCCGGATTCACCATGTACAGAGCGCACCCCCTATATATATAGATAATATATATATAAATATATATATGTATATGTTTAGTGTAAATTATGCCCGTATGCATTCGATGTACGTTTTTGTTATGTGTTTTTGTGTGTGTGTGCAGTGTGTGCCCTTAGCTTGTCCAAAAACGTAACCGTCAGGATTTTAATTTAAATAATTTATAATATTTGATATTTAATTATTAACAAAAGAGATTTAACCAAAGCTAAAGACAAAGAACAAGGAAATAACACTTTAAAAAGTGCCTTAAGCACATTATTTTGCAAGGTGACTTTTGGGGTTTAAATGTTTTGCCTTAGAGGTTCCACAGCAATCGTTATGGTTATAAAAATCCATTGAAAGAGGCTGCCAAAAGAAGGGAATATAAATGTTTTGTAAATAATGCACATTCGGTGGGACATTGGAGAAGGTTGATGTGAGTTTTTTGATGATTCTTGTTAGATCTTTCCAAAAATATGGAGTTTTTCAGCTCAAGACTTGCTTTTTCTGCAAAATCCTATGCTATAATCTGGATATTGTATATTCCACCAGTCCCACTTTTTGTTGAAATTTCTAGTTGGAAAACTTGTAGGTACTTAATTCAATGGATATTTCTGTGACACCTCTATGCCTTGCAGGAGTAATTAATTAAAGATTCTCAAACAAAAGTTAAAAGTCTTGTAATTTATAATTTAATAAGAAAAAACAATCAGGAATTTGAATATTAGCCAACAAAGTTTTTACAAAGATATTACCAGATATTATGCAAAAGTTACTATTAGTTTTTAGGTTTTTTTTAGGTTCCCATGTAATCGGTAATCGATAATCTATGTATGTATAGCTAATGGCATTATATGTACATATAAAGCTTTATTGTTGTACGCTTATTGTTTATGTCGTTTTTGTTGTTTTATTTAAGCAGCCTTTGTTTTGCCATCGAGAGTAACATAAATGACAATATAAATGTATAAGATGCATAACGCCAGACGTTTATTGTGCGCGTTACTCATCTTACATATTTGTATTGTTTTATTTATTTTTTTTGTAACCCCATCAAGAGTCCTGAACTAATCGCTTTGTTGTCTGTGTTTGTGTGTGCACGCCTCCTGTGGGTGCTCGGGATAAATAATCTCTCTGCTGCCAGAAACCTCAATTATATTCCCCAGCTAATCTCATGCACTTTCTCCTTGCCAATTCCCCGGGGCAGCAATGCTTTCGAGCTGCAATTGGCCCACATCAGTAGTTCCGGCGGTGGCAGCAACATCCATAGTCCCGGCAGCGCCAACAGCAGCAATCTCAACCTGCTGGCTCAGCTGATTGAGAATGCCATTGAAAAGGATACGCCGGCTGCCTAGAATGATCACAAAATTTTTACCATTTGTTTACTATTTAATGAGAAGTCTCAAGAGCTAGTCCCCCGCCACGAATCGTATTTTGCCTTAAGTTTTTTGCCTAGAACAAATGCCGCTTTACATACATGCAAACCATGTATAAGTTATTACATTTAAGTATTATCCTCCATCTGAACCCTCCAAGAGGGCGCCGGCTGGGCAATGGGCACTGTATTATCCCGGACAACGGGTAATGCACTGCTGCTTGCTCCGTCCG